>CATIWR010282552.1:0-30664 GCA_949677035.1 Omphalea diandra
TAGATGTGGTAATGAATCTTTAGCCTAAGTTATAGGTGCAACATCCCTATATTACTAACCTGTGTATGTTGCATGTGCTACAACGTGGGGCACTACAGGGAACTTCAATTGGCCTTTCAAAAGCATAAACATATATATATAATTGAGGTTAGTTGAAGTGATTAATGGAGTGTTTTTTTAAAAAATAAAATAAAATCTTTTTGAATTTGATAAATATTTTTAAATACATTTTTAAAATAGCTTGAAAGATATAATTGCAGTATAATAATCATCTGCGTTGTTTCCTTAAAATCAACACTCATCGCGATGCATATAGTGATCAACAAGTATATTAAGTTTGCTACAGATGCATGCAGCTTTATGAGCTTAGTTGAATTTCTCCAAAGCAGAAGCAAATGAGTGCACCAACTATCAGTATTATGTGCACTCACTATTCAGTGTTACTCACCCAATTTGTAAGATAACATGTCCCTCTTTTATTTTTATCATTGACAAAATTTTATTTCCACAATGATTAAGAAAATTAGTTAATATAGTTATTTTGTGTATTTTAACCACTTTCTTATTAAAATACCTCTATTTTTTTTTTATTTTATCAATATTAATAAAGTATAGTTATTATTGGAACTACAAAAATTAGTTATAAAATTTAAATATTAGTAGTAAAATGATTATTGAAACTTTAAAAAAATTATTGAAAATTATTTGCATCGAAAATATAAATTTAAAGTAAAAAATATATGTAATAATTTATTAATAGTATGAAAATATATGTCAATTAATAAGAGTATATTAAATAATTATTTGATTAATTGTCAATCCAAAAAAATTTCAATCATTTTGAGACACTCAAAATATAAAATTTATCAATTATTTTGAGACATAATGAGTATTATTATTATTATTTAAGCAATAGTTGTTTTAGTCTCTATATTTGAGCCCATGCTAAATTTTCTAGATTAGATATATGGACCATGTTGCTGATTGTTGGGCTCAGTCATGTAAACAGTGGATAGAAGAGTTTAGAGAATGGGCTATCCTCATTTAAGGGGCCAGGCCCATCTATATGAAGTAGGTTCGAACAAGAAACTCCACAACTTCAGAATGAAGAGGAGTCTAATATTCGTGCTTAAAAACTTATTGTTTGTAGTCTCGACATTTGGAATATGACCAGAATAATATTTTTCAAATCAAAAAATTAAATTGTAAAATGACAAGAAGTCCTTAATATTGGAAGTCTAAAGATCAAAGTACAGTTGCAAGAAGTACAGCAGGAGCACAACACAGGTGTTGAATTATGGTGGCTCATTTGATATCCCACATCGGAGAAATAACAAAGGAAAGAGAGTTCATTTTGTTATAAATAGAGTCATATCTCACATCGAAAATAGACTAAAAGGATGAGAGTTTGTTTTGTTATAAATAGAGCCTTAATTCCTTTAGTTTAATAATCTCAAAAATTGTCTACTCATCTCTTAGATAATTTTCAATATTTCTCCCTCTTTTGTAATATTTCACTTTGTAGTCTTTTTCTTAGTGAAATATAATTTTGGTAGTGTCCGAGGACGTAGGCATAATTGGTCGAACCTCGTTAAATTCTGGTGTTCTTATTTTATCTTTATTTTCAATAGCTATTTTGTAGGGTATAGTTGTAGTGATATATTGTGCTGTTAAATTACTATTAGGGTGATTTTGTCTAAGGAGATTGGGTTTTAAGTGGGACCACTTGTGACCCCTCCAATCTTTCCTGGGAATTAACTATAGTGTGGTTTTACAGTACAATCTTTCACTCTCTATTTACCTATAAATTTATTTGGTGAATTTGGTAGGTGGAATATTACCCTTATTCCACAACATCCCTAGCCTTCATTCCCTTCAATGGCTTCTACAGTTTGTCCATTATGTCTATGAGCCTAAAAGAATTAAAATTTCGATTTGTCCACACTTTACCCATAAGACATAATGACAATATTGTTTCTATTGTTCCTTCATTGCCCCCTATAGCAATCGAAGCCACCTCCTCTTCCTCCTTCATTAAAACTGGTAATCTTGATGCCATCCTAGAGAAAAACCAATAGCGTTTAATACGATAAGGTAAAGTTGGATAGGGTGTAATGTAATATAATGTAATTAAAAGAAACTTTAGTGTAATAGTTCATTGAGTTTGTATTTGATTACATTCTATTACAATCCATTATATCCTACCAAACATTACCTTCAAAATGTTTTATGAGACAAAAAAAATTGATCGCAGGCTGTACACTACAAAAGGAAAATAAAAAAATTCTTAAGAGAATACAACCTCAACAAAGCACAAAATAATAAAAACCAAAATAGGAAGGGAAATTATGTATTTATACAAAACTCTACCTGGTAGAATGAGACAAAAACCCTCATCTAAAGCAGATAAGGACGAAGAATCTGGGGAAGGATAAAAAAACCCTAAGTGCAGGAAATCAGTGGATTTTGTTACTCACATAATTTAATAGAATTATCTCACCACAACCTAAATAACATACTAACAGCATAGTACTATTAGTAGGATTTTAAAGAGATTATGGATTTAGATAGCCTACACACATATGCACGTGTGTGTGTGTCTGTATGACATTTAAAGTTTAGTGGACAAGATAAAATTTTATTTTATATTAAACTTAATGATAATTATTATATATTATTTAATTTCAATAGATGTTCTTTTTTATCAATAATTTATATTATTATCATATATTTTTCTTGATATTGATTATTCAATAATTTGCAGTCATAACTCCACTACCATTATCTAGAAGGAAGTAATTTGTAATAACGCTTATTTCATATTTATAGATCTTAGAAACCTATTATGCACTACTGTTTGGTGTATTAATATTATTAGTTAAGGAGGATATTGAAAAAGTTATTGAATTATTCTGCAGAAGCATTAGTAAGGCATTAGATTCAAACAATAAACTTAAAAATAATATTTTATAGTGATGATAAGTGTATTGAGAAAGTACATATGGATAGGAGAGCTTTTCACATATCATGCCATTTGTTAGTCACAAATGGTAAATTAAAATAAACTAAAACTATGGGTATAAAGGAGATAGTTGCTTTCATTATGTTCATGTTTGCCCATAATGGAAAGAAAATAATGATACAATGACAAAGCAAAAAGTCTGGATAGACAATTAGTAGGTACTTCCATTGTGTGCTTAATGTTGTTTTGCATCTTCAAGACAAGTTACCAATCACTCCAGTACCAGTGCCTCAGGATTTAAGAAACATTCATTGGAAATGGTTTAAGGTACTCTTTAATTTTAACCTATAAGTTTATAATATCTAAAATACTCATTTTTCAAATCATTATTTTTTGAATTTCTTTGGCGCTTTAGATTCAACCTACATAGAGGTCATTGTGAACGAAAATCACAAATCTAGGTATAGATAAAGAGAAGGTCATATAGCTATAAATGTCTTAGGTGTTTGTACACAAGACATGCAATTTGTTTATGTTTTTCCTAGTTGGGAAGGTTCAACATAAGATTCCCGAATTTTAAGCAATGCCATTTCAAAGAGAAATGGATTAAAGGTACCCAAGGTAATAACATTATGATGAAATTAGTCATTTTATATATTTTAATAATTAAATTATATTAAAATTTTAATTAAATACAATTACCTTTATATAGGTTATTATTACCTTTTTGATGCTAGATATACAAACAGTGAAGGTTTCTTAACACCTTAAAAAGGAGAGAGGTATCACCTTCTTAACACCTAAAAAAGGAGAGAGATATCACCTTAATAAGTGGGGGCATGGGCATCAACCTACCTACCACACCATGTGAATTCTTTAACATGAAGCATTCACAAGCCATAAAATGTAATAAGGAGTTGTTTCAACATCCTTAAAGCTAGATGGAAGATATCAGTAGATAAAACTAAATGTCAAATTATTATCGCTTGTTTTCTTCTCCACAACTACATAAGAAGTGAAATGTCTAATGATCCTATAAAATCTCAGGCTAATGAGGACTTCAATGGATCAAAATCTGGAATCAATCAAATTGGTACTAGAATTATACTGTTAGAATCAACTAATGCTTGGAGTCCATGGAAGGATAACTTGGCACAAGACATGTTCAATAGTTAGATGGCTACAAGAAGTTTTTAGATAAGATTAGCTAATAAATTTTTCTTTTTAATTTTTCTATGTGGTTGCTAAACTACATTTTATAGTTTTTTTTTTTATGGTGAACATGTTTGATTTATTTTTTCAATGCTTTAATTACTATACTTGATGGATATTATATCAATTTAAATTTATTACATTGTCACAGTCTATCTTTTTTTTTATTATTATTACTATTACCTTGGAATGATTATTTATTTAATTGTTAGGAATGGAATGGACCATCTAAAAATGCAACTAAAAATAAGACCAAAATAGGAAAAGCTAGCTATAGTCAATGGACTAAAGAAGAAGATGATATGCTTGTTAATTGTTTAATGGAAACGAAGGATGAATGGAGAGAACCAAATAGTCCTAACTTCAAACTTGGGTATTCTAGAAAGCATAAAAATTATTGAGTGAGAGATTACTAAGATATGGACTCAAGGCTTCACCCCATATTGAGTCAAGGGTGGAGACATTGAAGAAATAATATTATACTATTGTGGAAATACTCTGTCCTAATTATAATGGCTATGGTTGGAATGATAAAGATAAATGTGTAATGGTTGATAAAGATATATTTAATGGATAGGTAAAGGTAAGTCCAATTCAATAATGATGCATAATTTTTATTTATCATATATATCATTTCTTTATATGAAAATTATTAAGCAATTTGTATTTGCTTCAGGGGCATAAAAGTGCAGCTAGTTTAAGAAACAAACCATTCCCATTTTTTAATGAATTGGCATTTCTTTATGGCAAATATAAAGCAATAGGAGAAGGAGTTGAGGCACTGACAGATGCAGTGGAAGATCTCGATAAAGAAGAAGAAGAAATGCATAGGAACGATGAGTGAATTGATTAGAAGATGAAGATATTGATGGTATGCTTTATGCATTTGTGCCATCCCAAGTAAACAAAGTAACCGAAAAATCTAAAAAAAGAAAAAGATCTAAGAGCAGTAACAATTTACTTAAGGGTATGATGAATGAATTACATCAATTTGAGAGTATCTATAAAGATTTGAGGGAAGATATGAATGAAATTGCCATCTTCTTTAAGAAAGAAGCTGAAAATTCTAATCGAAGAACCAAATTAGTTGGGGAGATCATGAAATTAGGAGGAATATCACAAATAAATGTATTTGATGTTGTAGAGCATATGCTGAAGGACAATTGCAAAATTGATATTTTCTTTAGTTTTCCAAATGAATTAAGACTACATATGTCCTTTAAACAGCTCAATGAAATTCAAGGATATCAACCATCAGTTGATTTTGGATCAAATGATTACTAAATTAGAAAGCTGGGGTCTTTTATTATTTATTAAGTAATTAGATCTTTTTTAGATTTTCGTTAATTTTATTATCATGGAACTATATATTTGAATGCTAATTTTGTCAAACTAGCATATTTGATAAAATTTATATGTTAAAATTTGAAGAATATATATATTTAATATTGAGTTGATCATTATGATTATTTATTTAATTATTAGAGCATGCATGATAATGGAAGTTTGGTGTTGCTTACTACAAAGAGTGTCTCTGACCCAACATTTTTGTAATTTGCCCATGCCTTGAAAGAGGTCAAATGTTAGGTGGGGAGGTAGTTGTTTTCTAAGTGTTAGGTGGTACTACCCATGTTGTAGTTCTAATTTTATCTTTGTGCTTACTTTGTCTTTATTTATGTTTTATGTGTCTTCTACTTTGGTTTAGTTGTCATCTATTGACAGCAACATGCTTTACTATCTTTATGGGTATTAAAAACTTGTTTGACAAATAATTTAATATTTTATTAGGAGTATATGCTAAGTTTTCGTAAAAAGAAAAAAAAATTACATTTGGGCATAATAGAAATATAAATTAATATTTTTCAACTTTCCTAAATATAAATCAAATACATTAATTTTGAATTTTCAAGAAAATTTTATATACAACCAAACATAAAAATCATAAATTCTTAGAATTACTTTTTTAAGAATTTAGTTTCCCAATAAAGTGATTCTAATAATAAGAATGTCAAATTCTAGCAACCAAAAGCCTCCAAAGTAGTATTGATTATTTAATTAGAGAAGAATCTATATAAATATAATTAAAGGCAAATTGAAATTAAAATTGTAGTATGAATAGTAACAATTAGAATAACTTTATAGTTATTCAGATCAATGAAGCATTTAATTTCTAAGTCTAACCCTAGAAAAAGAGAGGTTTTGATATATTTTAAGGTTGTTTTTGTCTTTTTTTTTTTTGGCTTACACCATCCCTTTCCATTCTATTTGTCATACAAGAGTATAGTCTTTGATAGCGATGAGCAAAATTGAACCAAAACCATTGAACTAAACTGAATTGATCAATTCAGTTCTATTCAGTTTAGTTATTATTTTAATTCGATTTGGTTCAACTGTTAATTTTTAAAATTTTGATTTTTAGTTCAGTTCGTATAGATGAAAGTCAAATAAATCGAACCATAATAAGACAAAGGTTTTTTTGTAATTGTGTAATATCTTCAAAGGTATTTATGTCTTTTATTATAAATGAAAGGAAAACCTATTTGTTGTACTAACATGTTGTTCTCACCTCACTCTTCCTATTCCCCTTCTTCTTTTTCTTCCTTTTCTTATTTTGCTTCTCATATTCTTCTTTGCTTTTAATTTTTTAAACTAAATAAACATAGCTTTATAATGATCATCATAAGGTTATTCTTCTTTCTTCTCTTTTTATTTTCAAATCATTGATATAGTATTTATATATTTCTCATACTCCATATAAATGTCGTGTTTATAATAAATTCATGTGGCTTTTAATCCTAAAATTTCATGTACACGTTCATAAAGAAAAGAGGCAGAATCAAAGGGCTCTAACAATCAAATTCAGTTCACATGAATTTACTCATTGGTCGGCCACCATCGCCACTCTTTGTCGAATTGATAATAGACAATATCACTCTCTCGACAACCAAAACCTCAATTGTGTAATCATTGTTTTTTTTTTAATTTCAAAATATAAATTTATTATATTAATATGTTATGTTTGTATTTTAGTTTGTTTAGTTAGAAATTTTAGATTAATTTTTGTGTAAAGTTAATTTTAAGATTAAAATTTTTGTTAATTCATTGAGATTTCTTAGTTAATAATTTAGTTTAATTTATTTTTTTAGGATTAATTTTGTAATTGAATTATTAGCTTTTATTAAACTTTTCTTCATGTAATTGTTATAACGTAAACAACATTTTAGAACAATATATTGGTTCAATATTCTAGGTTCAATATTTTAGGTTTTTGTTTAATTGATTTGAATGAACAACATTTTGCATAAATGAACAAAAAAAACTGAATTGAGTCAAATTTTTTTAATTCGATATAATTTGGGTTTATAAATATTTTAGCTCGATTTGATTGATTTTTAATAACATTTTAGTCTATATAGTTTTATTTTTATTTGATTTGGTTTAAATCAAATAGGCCAATTGCTCACCTTTAGTCTTCAATGGTGTTTTTTCCTTGATTTTTGTATAGGAGAACTATGGCCCCTATATACTTGGGCTATTTTATCTTGTACTTTATTTTAGTGGGTCGAACATTAACTTTGTGGAACTTCCCATATGTATTCAAAAAAGAAAGAGAATAATTAAAGCCTATGCGTCATGAGTCCATCTTTTAATGCCATGTGTCATTGATGATCAAACATGTTGCATTGCTATGCATGCATGGATAGAAAAAAGATTTAAGAGATTGATGAATTAAATATTATATATTAAATAATTTGACAGGTGTTGTATATAATATTTTATATAAACTTGCTGCATATTTAGCATATGGTAGATGTAAAGAATGAATGAAGATTTACAAAATCACTTGGCTAAATGACTAAAATCTAGCTTAATATATGTTTAACAAGTGGTTGATGTGATCTCTATACAAATATAATAAATGGCACATTGAAATTAGAATTGTAGCATGAACAGTATTAATTAGAATAATTTTGTAAATTATTCAGGTTAATGAGACCATTTAATTTTTAAAGTCTAACCCTAAAAAAAGAGATTTTGATATATCTTAAAGTCGTTTTTGTCTTTACATTTTTGCTTACATCATCTCTTGCCATTCCATTTGTTATGCATGGGTATTATAATCTTTGATGGTGTTTTTTTTTCTTGATTTGTATATAGGGAAAACTATGGTCCCTGTCCCAAAAATACATACTTGGGTTGCTTTATCTTCTGCTTTATTTTAATGGGTCCAATATTAGCTTTGTGAAACTTCCTTCATGTGTTCAAAAAAAGAAAGAGAACAATAGAAGTCCATGCATCATACGTTCATATTTTAATGCCATGTATTATAGATGATGAACACATGTTGTATTGCTATGCATCCATGGAGAGAATAAACATTTAAGAGATCGATGAATTAAATATTATATATTACAATAATTTGGTAGTTTGTTGTATATAATTTATATAAACTTGTTGCGTATTTAGCATATGGTAGATGTAAAGTATGAATGAAGATTTACCAAATCACTTAGCTAAATGGCTGAACTCTAGCTTAATAAATGTTTAACATGTGGTCGATGGAAATCTCTATATAAATATAATAAAAAAAAAACAGATTGAAATCAGAATTATAGCATAAATAGTAATAATTAGAATAATTTTTTAAAATTATTTAGGTTAATGAGGACATTAATTTCAAAATCTAACCCTAAAAACAGAGATTTTGATACATCTTAGGGTTGTTTTTGTCTTTACATTTTCACTTACATCATGTCTTGCTATTCCATTTGTTATGCATGGTTAATGGTGATTATTTGCTTGATTTTTGTATGGGAGAACTATGGCCCTTATCCAAAAAGGAACATACTTGGGCTATTTTTTCTTTTACTTTATTGTATTGGATCCAATATTAACTTTATGGAACTCGTTTCATATGTTCAAAAAAAGAAAGAAAACAATGAAACTCCATGTATCAGTAGTCCATCTTCTAATGTCATATGCCATAGATGATTAACACATGTCATATTGTTATGCATGCATGGAGAGAATAAAAATTTAAGAGATATATGAATTATATTTTACAATAATTTGATGGGTATTGTACATAATTTTTATGTTTATATATAATCTTTGCATGTTTAACATATGGTAGATGAAAAGTATGAATGAAGGTTTATCAAATCATTTAGCTAAATGACTAACTGTAGCTTAGTTTATGTTTAACATGTGGCTAATGCAAATCTCTATATAAATATAATAAAAGGCAGATTGAAATTAGAATTGTAGCATGAACAATAATAATTATAATAATTTTGTAATTATTCAGGTTAATAAGAGCCTTTAATTTCAAAGTCTAATATTAAGAAAGATAGATTTTGATACATCTTAGGGTTATTTTTGTCTTTACATTTTCGCTTACATCATTTCCTACCATTTCATTTGTTATGCATGAGTATTAGTCTTTAATGGTATTTTTTTCCTTGACTGTTGTATAGAAAAACTATGGCCTCTGTTAAAAAATGTACATACTTGAGCTATTTTGCGTTCTACTTTATTTTAGTGGGTCCAACGTTAACTTTGTAGAACTTCCTTTATATGTTTAAAAAAAGAAAGAAAACCATGGAACTCCATGTGTTATTAGACCATCTTCTAATGCCATCTGCCATACATGATTAACATATGTTGTATTGATATGAAATGCATAGAGAGAATAATGATTTGAGAGAACTATGAATTAAATATTATATATTTCAACAATTTAACAGGTATTGTATATAATTTTTATATTTATGTATAACTTGCTGCATGTTTAACATGTGGTAGATATCAAGTATGAATGAAGATTTACCAAATCACTTAGCTAAATGACCTAACTGTAGCTTAATGTATGTTCAAAATGTGGATAATGTAAATCACTATAAATAAGTTAATTTTATTCATTATTTGCACTTCTCATAACTGTACTTCCTGCAATTTAGGTAACATCTTCTCTTTTATTTATCAAATCGTCAGTCTTTCATTTACAGCTTTTTACCTAAAATTTATTTATTTTTTATATAGCCTTTCATTGTTCTTATTGGATTTGCCTAAATATATTCTCATTGTCCACATGCAATCTTTTTCTTATTTTTTAAGATGTTTTAATAGATATTTCATGACAAATTTGTATATATTTGGATTTTTTTGGTTAATAATTAATCTCATTCTCTAATAATATAATACCTTATGCAAGTTAATGTTGCATCTAACACCTAGAGCTACCTAGATTATTTAGCAAAAAATTTTGTGTTTGTAGATTTTAAGAAAAGACTATAAAATTTAAACTTTCTTCAAGTTCTTGAAGAAAAATATTTAAAAAATGTAGATATATATTTTATATATTAGGTGCTACCATATTTATGTGTTTTCTTCCTCAAATATAGTATATAGATTTCTAAGGTTTTAAATTTTTTTTATTATGCAGCTCACACTTCGTCCTCCTGATTTTCATCAAGGTTAGTTTTATGCATTTATATTTTTATGATCCAAGAAATTATACTTTATTCATAATATTAAATTTTTTTTCTATATCAAAGGTTTATGTCGTGTTATGAAATCTATGAGTAAACATGTGTATACGCACTGAAAAAAATATTAAATACCTTTATCAACTTATAGATTATATACAAAATGAGCATATGATACTTATCTTCTTTTTGCTTTTTTTTTTTTTTTTTTTTTTTTTCCAATTTTTTGGAATTAGATGATTCTTACAAAAATCTTTCAAACTTATATCCTGCAAGAATCTCTAAGCAAATCAGGACCGCCATCTTCATACTACCAAATTCAATATTCTAAGGCTAACTTTTACAAATTCTCCATCATTTTGTCTCATGAGGATGCTGTCGGAACTAAGTACATTACATAAAAAGCAGTGGTTAGTGTTGAGAGTATTGAAGATGCTGAGAACTTAACACCATTATTAGTTTTAGCCTTTTGAAAGAAGGCTATGAGATTGAAATCTTAGATTTCAATTACAATAATATGCTAATTTTTAAGGACAACTATTTTCTAGCTATGAAGGAGTTAGTGCACTAATAGCTCAAAATGAAGATGTTATGCTTACTGTTGCTCAATTGCATACTACAAATGAAGCTAAAGCTTGTGTAGAAAATATGTACAAGGCCCTAAAAAAGAGGTGAAGAAGGTTAATCAGACTTTAAAGCGACTTAGTAGCTTTATGAATGATCTGGTTCTCCATGGAGATTTCTAACTTGCTACTAAGTGACACTAGCTATTGTGATTGCTATATCTCTTATGCTAGAGAAACTTTTGGTGCAATTTGGGATGTAGATATCTTTATGTTATCTTTTGGCAGTCAACAAGAAAGGTCTCTTGGTGCTTTCGGCAACCTTTTGTTTTGCTAAAACTTTCTAATCTATCGTATAGATTATACTTTCTTGAATATCTAAGTACTTAATAGTAATGTCTATATCAATTCTATGATTCTATGGTTTACAAGCTCCCAAATGAAAATTTATTAAATTTATCTATCGTAAATTTGCATTTCTTATCTCCATACAAAACTTTTCACTTAGAACATATTACAATTTTTCTTCTTCATTATACATTCTACTGATAGCAAAATAAACTAATAATAATCATAATAGTTAAATTATTTTCCATTTTCTTCTTTTTTCTAGAGGAAAAATAATTTTAAGAAAGACAAACTCATGAAAAGCTAACAGGTTGGCATGCTTTATGATATCAAAAAAAAAAAAAAAAAGGAGGCTACCCTAATCATAAAAATAAGGAATTTGGACTACTGATCAACCAGCCAACACAAAAATGTTGCCAGAGTCTTGCGATCCTAATTAGCCAGGCATAACCTTGAAAAGGAAGTTTCATAAGAGAATCTAGAACAATACCTAGATTGTGATACCGAGGACAATAAGTTGAAGCAAGGCCCTCCAAGTCCTGAATGTGGTTCAGAATTTTATTTCCAGAATCGTTTACTGTTGACATATCGATAGGTGTAAATAGACCAAATTAAAAACTCTTTTGAGCTATGTTTTGCATGCTTCTTCAATTTGCTCTCATTATAATCATTTTCCAAGTCTTGGCATCTAATAATTGCTAGAATATTTTCCTTCTTTTGATTTGAAATTCAATCAGTTAAAGAATCTCTCTGGATTCTCTTTATGTTATTATTTGTAACTTAGTCCTAAGAGTCCACTTCTTTGGTTCGTTCAAATCCAAACATGACAAAGATCCATTGTTTCCTATCCATCACAACCACCTAAAAGCCAATTTCCTGCTTTTTGGGTAATGAGCCTGCATATCAGTCAACCACAGTTGGACGTTTAGAGTTGACAAAATCACAAATTATATGTTTCTCAGGCTTCTTTATATGAATGAAAGGAAAGAAATTATAGTATTTTTTATTCTTTCTCATTTAGATGTTCCTCTTATTTTAAAGTAGATTTTTCTCAAATAGTGGATTTTAACAATAAGCATTTATCTATTAGCTTAAATTAATTTTGCTTAGTAGTAATTTATTTTTGAATAAATATTAATTACATGTTTTACTTATGGTTTTCTTTTATTCCTTTCAAATTTCATATTGAAAGATGCAAAAGCTTAGAAAAAGTTTCTATCGAGAAAAATATATTTTTCTCTAATTGTAAGTATTAATTACTGAAAAATAATTAGTAAAGAAACAGATATTGATAGTTGCATGACCTTAAAAAGTGGTTAATCCTTGAATTCAAGCATAACCTTTGGACATACAACAATCTCTTCACGTACAGATGAGAAAAGGATTCATACATACCTCATTCTGGTCATCATCATACACTTGACAATAGTGAAACAGGAACACAGATTTATGTCTAATATCAGTAATTATTAGCAAGAAAGAGAGAGCTAAAAAGCTAAATTTGGGAATGAAGAAATGATAGGAAAAATTAAAATAAAATGGTATTCGGGATTTAATTTTCTCTTATTAAGATGCCCACGTCGTGTATTATAGGGAATGGTATCAACTTGAAGCCTTTTCCGTAAGAAGATAAGAAAGAGGAGGAAAAATAAGGATAAGGTAGGTGCAACCCAAAGACTGAGAATTGAAAAGCTACGACAATACAATTAACATAAAAAACATAATTGCCTTTTGATAGATGGTTTGATTAACATGACTATCAATATCTGAGTATATTTTGCAACCACCAAATTAGGGTTAAAAAGGACCAATTTTTCCATTACAAAACAGGAATATATATACATTTTTTAAATTATTTTCAATAAAAGAAATAAATAAATGATCTTTTTGTTATCGATATTTTAATTATTTTAGTTTGATATCAATATTTTGATTGCTTCCTATTGCTATTACTAAGTTGAAAATTCTTTTTTTATTTCTTATGTTAGAGTGAACATCAATCTATGTTTGTTATAATTAAAACTAAATAATTTTATAGTATTGAAATAACTAAACATTATGAATAATGAATTTTTGAATTTGATGGCTATGATTTGCTTAAAAAAGTAATAAAGCTATGATGTTAATTTGAAAAAGAAACAAAAAAAAAAAATCTTATTTAGATGCACTACATATTAGTATATAATTTTTTAAAAGTTCTATCAAGTAAATTTTTTGATTGAACTTATAAATATCTTACACACACATATATATATTAGATGATCTAATTTAGGCTATTCAGAGCACAAATGTCAATATTGTAGTGCTTTATTTTAGGAAGCTAAAAGTATAAAGACACGATAAAAAAACCAACAACTTATATACACTTTATGTTATAAAAAAGGAAAAATTAGTCTTCCATTACTTAAACAACCTCCTCCATTTTTTAGCAAGCTTTTGTACAATAGCGATTCAACAAGTTCTTAATTTAGAGAAAATATCACTGTACAATTCAATGTTTCTTTTTTTTATTTTTTTTTCCTTTAATGGGTACTAAAATTGATCATTATGAGCGTTTTGCGTTCAAAATTTATGCACAAAATCACCTTATGATTGGGTTTCTTTTACCAATCAAAGGATAAAAACCATGATTTCCTCAATTATATATTTATAACATAGAAAATGAATCTCAAAATCAAATATCAATCTTTGTAAATGATTCTTCTTCTAAATCAATAAACGAAACTATCATTGAAGGTTTGATAACAATGTTTGATACAAATAATGAAATTGCAAATCATTTCGAACAACAAGAGATAGATTTTTCGAAGATAGACTCATGCCAATGAAATTAAAATTAGTCGAAAAGCGTTCTACTAATAGCATGAAATATGATTCTCCTATTTCATTAGAAATTGTTGGATTGATTATTGGTGATTTTGGTATGTTTGACAAACACAGAGACATTATTGTTGAATATCAATATGGCAAACAAATTAGTTATTTAGATTCAAGTTTTATGGCAATGTAATATCCAATTCTTTTTTCTTATAGAGAAGACTTTATATAGAATACACTTATTATGATACCACAAAATCAAATTTGTAAAAAAAAAAAAAAAATTACAATGTGAGAATTTTTTGCATATAAAATACAACAATAGCATTCATAAGCATCAACATTGTTCAGTGGGGGTTGATTATTTCAACAATTTAGTGTCGATGCATTTGCATGTGTAGAAGAAAAGCATTTAGATTTTATAAGATGAAATAAAAAACCACTAAGGTCAAAATCTTATGCTAAAATTTGTAATGCTTATTCAAAGGGAACTATAGATGTCAATGAAATAAGAAAAATAATAATTTTACCATCAACCTACACAGAAAGCCCGATATATGCTAGAACATTACCATGATGCAATGGCTATATGCAAGTTCTTTGGTCATCTTGATTTATTTATTACATTTACATGTAATCCATAATGGGATGAAATTCAATGCATGCTCCATATATCCATAATACTTTAGGCTAAAAGCTGTAAGATAGACCTAATATAATCAGTATATTAATGAAAAACATTTAAAAAGATGAACATTTTGATCACATTGTAGCACTTTTGTATACAATCGAATTTCAAAAAATGAGGTTTACCTCATATTTATTCCTTAATATGGCTTCATAAGGAAGATAAATTACTCACAACATCATTAATAGATTTAGTTTTATCTACTGAATTACCATGCAAAGAGCGTGATCTTGTTGCATATCAAATAGTTTCTAATTTCATGGTTCATAGACCATGTGATTATGCAAATTTAGAATCACCATATGTGGCTATGCAAATTTAGAATCACCATGTATGAAACAAGGACAATGTTCTAAACATTTTCCTAAAAAATTACGAATGAAATGACTATAGATAAAAATGGATTTGAAAATTGTGATGGAAGAAAAAAATAAAATTTTTATTGAAAAAAGGGTGTTAAAATTGATAAGCAATTTGTTGTTCCTTATATAGGGTTCTAATTGTTAAATACAATGCACATATTAATGTTGAATTTTCTAGCATGTCAACAATAATTAAATATCTTTTTAAATATATTAAAAAAAAGGTCTAGGTAGAATACGAGCTATTATACAAGCAAACTTAACATGTTTTGAAAATGTTGAATCTATAGAAACTAAACTTATAGATGAAATCAAAACCTATTTAGATTGTCGACATATTTTGCCACGTGAGGCAATATGGAGATCATTTGAATTTCCTATCCATCATAGCGAGCTAGTTGTAGAAAGATTAACCGTTCACCTCCCACAAAAAAAAAAAAAAGAAGCAAATTAGACTAAATTGCCTCGTCCATCATTCATAACAAAAATGCACAACGAAACAAGTTTCACTAAATGGATGCATACTAATAGTTTATATAAAGATGCAAGATAACTCACTTACACTGAGTTTCCTATCAAATTAGTATGGAATAATAAAGACAAAATATGAATAAGAAGAAAACAAGGTTATTATATAAGAAGAATGACATATGTTCATCCAAATGCTAATGAATTGTACTATGTAAGAATGCTTTTGAATATAGTAAAAGGACCAACAACTTTTGATGATATAAAACAATTAATACTACTAAATATTCCACCTTCTGAGAAACATGTAATACTTATGAATAGAAGCTATTGAAGAATCTATACTATGGGCTTCTTCCTCACAATTAAGATGTTTATTTACTAATTATTTTTTCCGAGGTTAATCAATTGCAAAAATTTTTAATTTATTTTGGAAATCATTTTTAGATGACATCAAATATAATTTCAAATAAACATTAAATATTTTTGAATCCTTAATTTTAAACCATCATCTAAAAAAATCAAGTTTTACTTGAATTATAAAAATATTGTAATAAAAATTCAACTTCTTTATCTGATTACGAATTGTTATTTCCAAAAAAATCTATTTCAAGGAACATTGATAATTGATTATTAATTGAAGAACTTAACCATAATACTATACAATTACAATTAGATCATGCTGGTGTAATAGAAACTTTAAATTACGAACAACAAAAAATCTATGACACTATTGTTAATGTAGTTATTAATAACAAAGAAAGTTTATTTTTTATTTATGACCATGGAGGAACTGGTAAAACATATTGATACGAAACCGTAATTTCAAAATTTAGATCTGAAGGAAAAATCATTTTGGTTGTAGCTTCATCAAGTGTTTCTGCTTTATTATTATTTAGGGGATGAACTGCACATTCAAGATTTAGAATTTCTATTAACTTAGATGACCGTTCTTCATGTGATATTAAAAAAGAACTCAATTGGCAACATTAACTAAAGAAACCTCACTTATAATATGGGATAAGGCTCCAATGAATCACAAACATTGTTTTGAAATCATTAATAGATCATCTAGAGATATTTTAAGCACTCTTGAATGTAACAAATTAGATATACTGTTTGGTGGGAAAACAACTGTGCTTAGTGGAAATATTAGACAAATTTTGCATGTTATTACTAAAAGTGGGAAAGAAGATATAATTAATGCATGCAAGATCATACTTATGGAAATATTTTCAAGTTTATAAGCTCAAAACTTAGGTTTAGAAATTGGTAACTACATTAAAAATAGCCAATAGAACTTTTCTGAATGGATATTATTTGTTAGAGATGGCATTGCAGATACAATAAAATAAATAAATATGTTGATGAAAATAATTGAATAAACATCCCTAATGAATTACTAATATATGATTATAACAATCCCTTAGATTCTATTATAAACAAAATATATCCAACTCTCATCGAAAGCCATGATAATCTAGAATATTTAAAAGAAAGAGCAATTGTTATACCTATATCACAAAATAAAAATAATTCAATAAAGATCCCTAATGAATTGTTAATAGATGATTATAACAATCCCATATATTCTAGTATAAACGAAAGATATTCAAATCTCATCGAAAACCATGATAATCTAGAATATTTACAAGAAAGAGCAATTGTTACACCTACAAATGACATTGTTTATATCCAAAATGAAAAGATATTGAGTTTATTACCTCATGAAGAAAAAAATATATTATAGTTTCGATCCAATATGCAGAACTTCATATAGTATAGATGAATTAGAAGCCTTATATCCAATTAAAATTTTAAATTCTTTGGAATTCAATGTTTTTCCTGAACATAAATTAAATTTAAAAATAAATATTCCAATTATGTTACTTTGGAATTTAAATCCTAGCCTACATTTATGTAACGAAATGAGATTATTGATTAATGAATTAGGGCATAGAATCATTGGAGCTATTATAATCTCTGGTATATATCCAAGAAATAACGTTTGTATTCCTAGGATTGTTTTAATAATGATAGAAAAAATTGCCTTTTATATTAAAAAGAAGATAGTTTCCTATTAAAATATGTTATTGCATGACAATTAATAAAAGTCAAGGATAAACACAAAAATATGTAGGTTTATATCTACATGAATCAATTTTTTTGCCATGACCAATTATATTTGCTTTTTAACGTGTTACCTCCAAACAAGGAATTCAAGTATCTATACATAAAGATGAGATAAATGAACATATCTCATGTACAGAAAGTATTGTATGTACTAAAGTATTTAAAGACTTTTCTATGATTCAAATATTTAGGTTTAAATTACATATTTTATATGATTTTTGCTACATATCTATTCATTTTATAAATTTTTTTCCATTAGTAAAAAAAAATGTCATGCGACAATAGTAAAAACATTCAAATAAAAGTTATAATTACAACATTATGGAATTCCTTCAACCCTTATAACCCTGACGAATTTCAACTTCCATTTCTTGATGATCGATGAAAAGGTATACTTATAAACACTTTTTGTTATATGATTTCTTTGACAATAAAGGCCTAATAAATTACTATATATGTAGGTGATACTATGCAAGAAAGAGTGATGCAGACAAATTTCATTCTTATTAAAGGACAAATCTTTCACATTTCTAGATTTATGGTGTTGACATCTGAAAAAAAAAAAAAAACATATAAGATCAGCAACCACTCTTGGCACATCAAATTGCCCTACAATGCCTTCATTAAATAAATTAAAAAAGATGATAATAATATACCCGTTGTTCTATTCACTTTCTTGGAATTCAAGGATGTCGTAGTTTGGGTCGGATATGACTCATTTTCATCAGTTAATATATAGCCACATAATAGATATTGACATTATACATATGATCATTTAATTTTGCCACACAATGCCTTCATCAAACAAATTACAGAAGATGATAATAATATTCCCTTTGTTTTATTCACTTTCTTGGAATTCAAAGATATCATTTTGGGCTGGAAATGACTCATTTTAATCAGTAAATATATCATCCACTAAATAGATATTACATTACACATATGATCATTTAATAAAAATAATAATTATCATTTCATTACTTATTATCATACCTATATACTAGGCCAAGTGATATCAGTATGGTGTGTTGAAAATATCTTGCAAGAAAAGAACTATCAAACTTCTCAATAAAAAGTAAGTTTTTCCCTTTTGTCTTTTTTTGCTATTTAGATCAATAAATACAAAACTTACACATGAATATTCACTTTTTACACTAAAAAAAAAAAAAAATGTTTTAGCGACCACCAAAAGTGGTCGCTAATCAGTTTAGTAACCACTTTTGATGGTAGCTAACATACTAGTGGCAAAATGGATAGCGACCACATTTTGTATGCGGTCTCTAAAATAGAGACCACATTAGCAACCATATAATGTGGTCCTTAAAATAGAGACCATATTATGTGGTCGCTATATCAACTTTCGTGGTTGCTCAAGACTGATTATAAGAGTCAATAGGGAACCATTTAGAGACTAAATAGAGACCATATTCATGTGGTCGCTATTTAGAGACCATATTATGTGGTTGCTATTTGGAGACCACATTATGTGACCACTATTTTGTAGTTTCAATTTAGAGACCACAAGCTAAGTGGTCTTTATTTAGCTACCACATTAGAGACCACTTAGTTTATGGTAGCTAAATAACTAAATAAGTTATAATATTATTATTATATTTACATTCAATTACTATTATTATTATATACAGTCCAAAACAAAATTAAGTATTGTAAATAACGAAATATAATTAATAACTAAATAAAATATAATAATGTATACTATTAATGTTATAAATACACAATACTAAAGATAATAAATATTCAAATTCTAATGTTATAAAGTCAAGTCATAATACTGAAATACTAATATTACAAAGTCAGATCACAATAAGGAAATATTAATGTTACAAATGTCTATGCCTCATCCTTAAATTAATACCTTAGAACATTCCAATGCCATGGATATCTCCTTCCAAATATCTCTAAGGTCATTGTCTTCAATCTGAGGTTGGCTATCATCATACTCCTCTGCACCAATAGCTTTAAGGACATCTAGAATCAATAAGTCACTAACATCAATTTCTTTTCCATGCAAAGTAACAACACCTACCAAAAAATTTTGAAAATTCCAAAAATTAAGTGTGAAAAATGCACCCAGATTTGGTTTGCAATTTTAAACTTGATCGATTAGACAAAACAAGTCAACTATGGAAAATATTTGAACCTTATGAAACTTTGACTGCAAAGATACTATTCATCCTTTACATATTCCATAAAAATAGCCAAATACACCTACTTCAGTATTAGACAAATTGAAAGTAGCAGCTGCTCTGTTATCATGAATGTTGAGTTGGCATGTCAACTTAGCAAGAAGGAAGGAATGTTTTTGGTAGCACTCTCTCTTGCTTTCCTAGATACTTAACATAAAAATTAAAACCAAACTGTAAATTTTTGGTATTTAGGCCAATAATTATCATTTGAAAAAGTTTGATTCATTGACCCTGTATCAAAATGACACCATCGCTAATGTTAGTTAAAATTTACAAAAATGGAATATTTATTAATATAGATTGAAACTTGAAAGCACACTTAAAAGTGAATGGGCATACCAATTCTGATCCACTTGAGAATATAATTCCAGCACCAACAAATACATAATTCACTCCATGAATCAAATCTTCAATAGATCTTGACTGCCCAAGATAACTCAATGCTAACCAAACACAAAAAAGATGGGTAAACTTTATTTTTAGAATGTCTTCATTATAAATACCACATGTCAAGCAAACTAACATAAGTAAAGCATCAGAAGTCCCCAAACAACTATTAAGAACAATATTTGTTTCACTAAAATGCCACTTTTTCATTGCAAGTTTCTAAATTGAATATAACCATGCTATTAAAAGCCTATCACTTGCTCCATATTGGGTTATCCATTGCTTCAATTTCACAAAATTGATTAGCATGTAACATTTGCAAGATGAGGTTAATTAACAAAGTGGAAGCAGAAAACTAACAATAGTATAAGAAATAGGACATATGCATTAGATAATCAGTTTATACTTCTCAATGCTAACTAGCACATCAAGTATTCAAGAAACATGAAATTAAGTAATAAGAGTCACAACATAATTTTTTTTTTCTATAGAGGTTCAAAACTCCCCCTTGGACATTTAAGTGACAAAGTTACATGATGATCCCTTGGGCCACCATACATGAATGGTATTAGATCCTATAAATGTAAGCAACAATGACCATGTCTGCATAATAAACAAACTATAGCAAAGCATAAGTCATCCAAACAAATATCTCCACCACTTTCAAAAATAAGCACAAATAAAATTTAATTTAAATTAGTTCCATAAAAGCTCAACACAATTATATAGATGTAAATACTAATAAACTCTTAAACAAACATGACCATAAAGTGAACAACAACTTAGTTATCTTCATTTGCATTTAAAGCTACAATGTAATTTTTCAACCTAATTCACGATTGATGGTTCAAATAAGTAAACAAACACAAATTCTATAAAAGTCTTTATAACAACAATTTTGAAAAAAAAAAAAAAGTCTACAATCATATAAAACACATAAATATTAGTAATGAATTTGACTCCCAAGTCCTATAGATTAGTTTTATGTGGTATATATGATGTCAGTGAAGGAGGTTGGCACATAGACATAAACATGACCAAACATCACCTCAATTCCATGGAATTACTAAAAAAATTAAAGACAAATGCCTCTTGTTACTTAGTGCAACATAGGTTGTGAACTCATGATCCATGGTGCTAGCACCAACTATGATGAGCCATGAAGCAACATTTCAACTAAAAATGCCTCATATGATAGGTACTTCCTCTAACCTAACAAATCATGTTATACACATAGAATTTCACACTAAAATTAGTATGAAAGTAACAAATTAATATGGAAAAATAGGTGACTTGAAGGATTACTTTTGTTGAGAGAATTCTAAGAAATGGATCACTATAGTATGGTAAAAACTAATAATAACCATATGGTAGTCAACTACAATGAAAAATGGGACTGAGCAGAGCATCAAAACAAAAGCCTCAACAAAAACTCATACAAATACTAATGCTCAAATAATGATTCAATTCAAATTGATTGTAATGCTAACCAGTATCAATGTTACCAATAATTACATATTCACCATACCTTGCATGATTCCAAATTGAACTAAAAGGAATCACTTCATCTATTTCTAATCTAAGAAAATTTAATGAATGTGTTGTATGCATTTTTTTTTCCTTTATTCAAGAAAATTGATACAACATTTGGATGGTTTGAATTGATTAAAGTATTGAGAGGGTTTTGATTAACCTGTCAATGATAAAGCATAACAAACACATAGGAAATAAAGAGATACAAGGATTTTCTTTCCATGCTGATCTTGATAAATTTATGATCTAAATTAAGAAGAATAGGCATGAGGTAAAACTTCTTACTTGCAAGTGTTTCTGCTTCCTCTTCTTCAAGAACTACAGTGAAGCCATTTTTTAGTGTAGGAGTAAAAGATTTTGTTCCTATGGAACAAAACTTGATGATAAAAGAATAAAGCAAAAGTATTCGATGTATTATTTTATTTTCTAGTATAGAGTTTACCTTTTTGTCAATGTTTCAAGCAATTCATAATAATAATTTTTGACATGCTTGAAATCAAAAATCACTTAGCCACCATGTTTTTTCTGATAAAGAAACCTTCTCACTTCGAGCATGAATGGACAAATTTCTCTCCCATAATGGATGAATGGACAAATTATACCACATAAAAGAAATCCCAGAATGGATGAATTATAGCCACCATGTTTTCATTGATAAGGAAGCCTTCCTACTTTAAGCATCTTAGCAATTTCTCTTTTAGAGTTGAAATCTCTCTCAAATAAAATATTGATTTCAAAAGCTACTTGAGACACATCTGGGAACCCATTGTTCTCAGCTAGGACATCAATAAGAACCCTAACAGGCTCGTCATTATGATTTAAAACATCATCATTAGTTATCATTTAAAACATCATCATTAGTTATCATTTAAAACATCATCATTAGTTAAGTCCTGTAGCAATTGGACGACATCAATAAAAATATTAATTAGTGTTGTCATGAGAAAAGAGGCTAAGAATTGAAGGAATCGTGTTGATATTGATGAGATCCAAGTAAAGCTTAGGCCCACCAGTTAGAATTTAGAGCTTTCAGAGCTCTTGGTGGAGCTCGATCACGAAGTTGTCAAAGTGAATAGGCAGGTCAGGGTACATGAGCTAGGCCTCAATGTTTCCTTTGTAGCGACACTTGAAGGAGAGGACAAACTTCTTCAGAGTATGAAGGTCGAGCATTTTGATGGTGTTTCTTTTTGGAAGTGTTTCCCCTCTATCACAACAACTATTTCTTGTCCAATCCATATTTACAGAGAAGTAACAAATGTGGTATCGATTTATAGAAATAAGGATGCAAGGGAGAAGGTTTGATTATTAGAAACTTCAAAAAAATGAGGAATGTTACGGTTGGGGGATTTATGATAGTGGATTTGAATTGGGGATTCTAATTTTAGATATGAGATGAGGATTTGAACTTCGCTCTAAGAAGAATGGGATTCAATTTGGGAAATTTGGTATAAAGCATTAATTAATGATCACATAGTTATGTGGTTGCTATTTATCATTACTAAATAATGACCAAATAGCTATATGGTCACTATTTAGTAATAAAATTCATTCTAAATACTATGTGGTCGCTAAATATAAAGTACTTCACAACTGTATAATGGCCACATGGTATGTGATTTCCACATAGTTATGTTTCCGCTATTTAGTAATAAAATTCATTACTAAATAGTGACCACATTATGTGGTCGCTAAATATCATGAATTTCATCACTAAGAGCGATCACACAAAATGATTGCTATTTGGAGACTACAAGTTGTGGTCTCTAAATAGTTGCTATACTTGGCGCTACCTTGTGGCGCTAAATATAATGACCACTAAGATATGGTCACTAATTTAACTATCACTTTATGGTCTTAAAATAGTAGCTAAATTATGCAAATTTTTTTTCTTCCATTTAGAGACCACATGATGTATTCGCTATGCGTTTTGTTAATTTGTGGTCGTTATTTTGTTGCAAGATGGTAGTTAATTTCACTTCCATTCAACTGAACTCCAAATGGTAATAGATTGGTCTCTAAGTGGTAGCTAAATAGCGACCACGTTCATGTGGTAGCTAAATCTAATCTCTAAATTAATATTTTTTTTATAGTGTTAATAATTTTTTACTCAAGTCAAGAGCAATTAGATGTCACATTGTGAAGCAAATTTGTGCATGAATTTCAAAAAAATAACATATTTGATGAAGAACTAGATAAGCTTGTGATAATAGCATTTACTACAACATCAGTCAAATGCTACAATGGTATGCATATTTCTTTCCCCTTATCCCCTTTCATTTGAACTACATTAATTAATTTTATTATTACTCCAAATACAATGAATGAAATTCTTTATCATTTCCCCTAAAAAAATGAAATTTTATTTTTATAATTTAATTCTAATATAAATAAATGCATTACTTAAATTTGTAATGTTTGAAATTTATTTGTAAAGTTAAACGTAGAAAAGTCAAAGCCAATAGCACATCAACTATAAAACTATTTATTAATTTACAAATTTCAGAAGTTATCAATTTTATAGAATAGTTTAGTATAAGTTCATTAACTTTTTTTAAGAGATATTCATTAACTACTTTGGTATCTTTTTTAAAACTTCAATACTATTTTATTCATTTGTTATAATATCAACCCACCATTTGACAAAATCAAAATAGTGGAACCTATTGATCAACTAATTATTGATCTTCATCATGAAAAAAAATCTTAATTGCAAAACCATCTTTGGATTGCTCAGCTTAGACATGCACACAAAAAAGGCAAGTGCAAAACAAATTTGTTTTGATTTGAAGGATTTCATCAATTATTCATCTTTGAGAAATATTTTTTTTATTCATAGGAAACTAAATTCACTTAAAACTCCAAAATAAAGGCATTGACCCATCAACTGGATGATGGTATAAAGCTTATCGAAATTGTAAAAGTAACATATAGAACTATAATGAAACAACTTGGTATAATGGCAAATGCAACATGTTAAGATGACCCTCAATCCCTTGGTACTACAAGATAAAAAAAAAAAAAAAGGAACTCCTCAATCATTTAAAAACTAACATTTTAGAAATTTATGTATGCATTTTTTTTTCTTTTGCAAATTTAAATGAATAACTAAGTACAAATTAGATGTTTAAGTTGAAAATGAAACAAAAAGTACTTCATTCATGATATTTGGTCATCTAGTAACATAACACATTGGCATCCCTGCAAGCAATGTTCAAAGTTCTAGAGATAGAACTTTAATTCCATCATTCATAACTAGAATATATGGTTTTATGAAAATATGTTAAATATCATGTCAAACAAGCATATGAAATATCATTTTAAGTTATGCAAATATTTAATATTAGTAGCAATGAACAATCTCTAGGTGCACCCACTTTGATATCAAAATCTCAAACTTGTATTTTCTTACAAAGCCCAATAACAATGAAAGTGAAAGAAATTGTTTCAAAATCTCTTCAAACTTCTACCCCTTTAGTTGGCCCCATTAAAAAGGCATGTATAAAGTACATAACTTAAAAAAAAAAAATTCTTACATTTCCTTTAACTCATATGATATTTATTTATTAATATTTCTTTTTTTTTTTTAAATATGGTTGAAGAGAAAATGATGAACAAAGAAAAAGAAGACTGAAGCTTTACACTAAGAGAAAGAAGACTGAATCCATAAAAAGGATATTTATAACTTAATAATCATTTGGCTAAATCAGTGATGCCATGTTAATATGTATTATCAAAATAATAAACTTTGAAATAAGATATCATATTTACTCTATATTTAAATTATTTTACAAAATATCCCATAATAATGTACGTGTTGTAAACCTAGTATGATATAAATATGGAGTTACTTGAAGATTTTTTTTCCCATTAAGATAATAACAAAATACCATATCTAAATCAATTGAATATTGAGATTAAATCTATAAAATGTTACTTTATACACGTATACTTTTTTATCTCAATTTACAAGCCATTGAGGTACAAATATTTATTCCTTTTTATTGTTAATTTTGAATTTTATTAATTGATAAAAAAATATAATTGGTTGGAAAATTTGTGCGCATGAATTTTTATTTTAATTTGAAGATTAAATTGATTTTTTCCACTTGGCTTAGCAAAACAATATGGCTGATTATTGTTTTAGAAAGATACTCATATGAATATAGGGGAAAATATTCTAGTGTGAGTAAAAAGTATTCATTAATAGAAAAAAAGTTTCCAAAAAAAATGAAAAGTTGAAATCATAGGTAAGGAAACTTGTGATAATATGTAGCCAACAATATATATAATAATAATAATAATAATAATAATAATAATAATAATAATAATAATAATAATAATAATAATAATAATAATAATAATAATAATAATTTGCAAAATAATGTGCAAAAAATTAAAATTTGTCTTAACCAAGATCACATATGTTAACATGCTAATTATATAAAATAAAAGTTGTTGACCCTAGTGCACCAAAAAGGGAGGGGTTGAATTGATGTTAAATTTGAACTTCTGATTTTGGAGGAAACTCATAAATATGAAAGATTAGAGGAAGAGTAGGAGAAGAATGAACACAAAAGTTTTATAGTGGTTCGAGTATTAAAGAACCCTACATCCATTCCCCAATTCACCAATTAGGTGTTTCACTCAATCACTAGTGTTTTACAAACTTATACTCAACTTAGTGTTTATGCTCATACCAAACCTTACAAGTGTTTTCCCAATGCTCACACACATCCTAGTGTTTTAGGCTCACACCAAACCTTACAATTGTTTTCCTAAGGCTCACACTCAACCTAGTGTTTTAGGCTCACACCAAAGCTTACAAGTGTTTTCTCAAGACTCACACTCAACTTATACAAGAGTTTTACAATTAGGCTAACTTCAAACCTAAACAAAAATTTTCTATACAAGGGCTCACTCTTAAACCCAAACAAGAGTTTTTTATACAAGGGCTCACTCTCAAAACCAAACCCAAGAGACGTTATAAATTAAAGTTATAAAGCTCACACCAAACTATGTACAAAGAAATAAAGAACTAAAGTTATAAATTAACTTTGTAAGAGTTTTGGCACATATCAATAGTTTTCCTCTTGCATTTAAGTCCATTTGGTGGTGTATTTATAGGCAATAACCACCAAAGAGACGTTACAAAGAAACTATGCCTAAATCTCTAAGTTATGCTAGACATATCTTGCATTAAATGCTCATTAGATGAAATTTGCGGGCGTTAATTTTGAACTATGTCTAACGGCTAGTTTACATGGCATAAAACCATTGGTCTCTTCAAAAACTAGTCGTTGGATATTTCTAACATATCTTTAAATTGGCGATTGCTACTTCAAATTAGAAGTCGTTATTTTCCTTTTTGGACACAATTGTCACCGTGAAATTATATATCTAATCATGTAGATGTTGTTTCTGAAATTCGCATTCGCTACCGAAATTCACGATCGCTAATTTCGAAGGCAGATTTTCTTACTTGGAGTTTTTTGCTTCTAATCACTTTTATTCAACTCTCAATGAGATTCTATCTACATATCTATAAAAGCAACACTTAAAATTGATATTAGAACCTTTCAATCTATATTGTCAAGATCAAAAGAGAGTCTTGACTTAGGTTTGAACAACCTAGTCTAACAATCTCCCCTTTTTTTATTTTTGCAATCTAGAATGAATATGCAAAGGATAAAGAATCAATTATGCATGCTCTTATGAGAATGATTGTGAAGTGATTCCAATCATAAGTATGAAATTGCTCCCCCTCAATCTATACTCCTCTTTAGTTATTCTAATAAGATCATTGTCAATTTTATCTCCTCTTTTTGTATGTTCCCTCTTTGTATATTTAGTCAATTATCTCTCCCCCTTTGTCAAGATTGAAAAGAGAGGAATAGGAAGGAATAAGAGAGAAAATGGGGAATATGAGAGGGAATGACTACAAACTTGTCAATTGTACAAACTCAAATTAGAATAGCAAACATAAGTAATTTTGTACAATTTATCACTATATGTCACATAAGAAGATAAATGGATAAAACATAAATTGTATGGAAATTTTATATATAAAAAAACATAAATGCAAAATAATCCAAACATTTAAAGATGCTTGAACATACAAACTAGGGCTAGAAATTTAAGAATTGTCATATATGGCCCAGTATAGAGTATATGATTTTTGATGATTGATTTGAACATTTGAAATGTAGAAAACCTCAAATGCAAAATAAACTGATTAAACTCATTACACAATCAATCAAATCAAATCAAACATGTCAACATATAGATATATCAAGTAATAAAACTCTCCCTAAATGTATGCATAAATATATTAGGTTAAAAATATAAGGGATAAGAGATACATTACAAGTTTAGTATCAATGGCTTGATACCAAATAACCATTTGAAACTTTTATCCCTTCTTCATTAGTAATCTCCATTCACTTTTAGATTTTTCATGATGAGAATTTGGTGAAGGAGTCCCCATCTTACAATATCAAACACTTTGCTTTGGTACCCAAACATGCTTGGGTCCTTGGAGGTTAGTCTTAGAAGGGTCCTCTAATTTGAGATGTGCCTTCCTTATATGGCAAAATACATTGATTTGCCTATATTTCATGCAATAATTGGAGTTTAGACTTGTGAGTCTTTCTCCTATGCATAATCTTAATATGAATAAAAGGCCTTCTCATACTTTGATTGTGGGAGTGTATGCAAGTGCTTGAGTGATGAGGAGTAGAAGAGAATTTTTTTTATGTTTGTGTGTTTAAGCATGCTTTTTGTTGTAAATGTAAGCATAATTTGCTCTTTGAGCCTTGGGGGGCCTTTACTATGCACTTAGGCATAAGTGGCTTAGTACTAGGAGCACCTTTCTTCCCTATGACCTCAATACTTGAAGTTTGAGGTGTTATTGCTTTAACAAATGTAGTGAGTGAAAATGTAGATGAAGAGGCTTCATTGAAGCCTAAACCATGCCTAACTAAAGGAGGTCTTTGTGATACAATAAGTGTATCTAAAACTTCATTTCCCTTATGAAACTTCGAAATAGAATTTCTAAGCTCAATGACTTCACCCTTTAAGGAGTCATTTTCCTTTCTCAAAGAGATTAGGGATGAAGATGACTAGGATAGGCTCTTTAAGGACTTTTTAAGTTCTTCATTAGAAGTCCTCAACTCACTTACAAGATTGTTCAAGGATTCAAATTCATCCTCTAACTTGGAACATTTTTTCTTGTAAGTTTCATTTGTGACTTATATTTGTCACATTTCAAAGTCAGAGCTTCTAAAAGCTCATAATCTATATCATCAAATACATCATAATCATCATAAGAGTGTGAAGAAGTACTTGCCTCTTTGAAGGAGTCCTCTTGAGCTATGAAGCAAAAGTTTGCTACTTCATCTCTATCTTCATCTTTATCACTTAAATCATCATCCCAAGTAGCCTTAAAGGTCTTATTCCTTTCCTTATGATGATAAAAAGATGAATTTCTTTGGATTCTACTTTCTTTTTCTCCTTTTCATCAACTTATTGGTCCTTCTTGGTATTTTGGCAAACTCTTTTTCTTCTTTATCACTTTCATTTGAGTCACTTGAGCTTGAATAATCTTCTTGAGCTTTGAAGGCTAGAGCTTTATTTTCCTTTTTGTGTCGTTGTCCTCTTATCTTCTTCATCTCTTCATCTTTCTTGATAGCCATCTCGTGAGTGAGAAGCTTACCAATGAGGGCATTGTTTGCACTTTTCCAATCTCTGGATTAGACTCTTACATGTTGCATACTTTTACACCAAATTTATCTAATGGAAGAGATTTAAGGATTTTAGTATTTACCTTACAGTTAGTAAGAATTCTTCCAAACTTTTTCATGTTTATGACAATAGAGAGGAGTTTATTTGTCATTTTGGTGATGCTTTCATGGTCATTCATCATGAAGAACTCCCACTCTGTCACATACATCTCCAACCTACTTGATTTCACAAGAGTTGTGCCCTCATGATAGTTTTCTAGTGCTTTCCACATGGCATGTGCAGTTTGGCAATGTTGGATTCTTTTAATTTCTTCTCTTGACATAAAGCTTAGGAGAATTGTCATTACCTTTTTGTTCTTCCCATTTACCTTCTGTTCTGCTTCACTCCATTCTTCTCTTGCAATTGCCACCTCTACTCCTGCAACCATTTTTATGGGAGGCTTTCAATCTTTAAGTATATAATCCCATAAGTTGATGAGATCGTTGTCAAGATAGATCTCCATTTTATCCTTCCAAAAAGCATAATCATTGCCATCATAGTGAGGATTAAGGTGAGAGTGGACTCCTTCTTATGCCATTGATCTTTCTCACACAATTAAGGCTTGAATTGAGACCTAGTCTGATACTAATTGTTGGCCCTAGTGCATTAAGAAGGGGGGGGGGGGGGGGGGGGGGGGGGGTTGGTTTTTGATAAAAAATTTAAATTTTTTTTTTTGTAAAAAAAAAAAAAAATAAAAAATAAGAGTAAATATAGACA
>CATIWR010282599.1:0-17470 GCA_949677035.1 Omphalea diandra
TATATATATATATATATATATATAAGTGCTAATATAATGAAATTTTAGGTTCTAAAATATTAACAAAATTTGTCTTAAAATATAAAATGGTGAAGTTACATAGTATTTTGTATATTTTTTTTTTCTATTTTTTAATACATAGTTTAAAACACGAGAAAGCCATAGAGCCCCTAAATTTGAAGGTGTATAGGACGGCTGATATAAGGAAATCAAATGGATATACTGTATCCATCAATATACCTCAGCATAATATGATATAGAAGGACGTTATTAGTCTGGCCAAATAATTTAATCAACAAAATTGGCTTCCTACTTCATATGATTTATATATATTTTAAGTTGGAGAAGGAGAGATTTGAACTCGAATATTTGTTTAAGTGATTATATGTATATTCTTATAAATTGATTTTGTGTATAAAGCTTATTGTTAAGGATGGTGAAAGTATGCCACCTAACATCAGGAAGTTAGGCAAATGCCATCAGAACACATTTCATAGACATGACATTCTTTTTATGGATAATCAATTATTAGCATTTTCACGGGTAAAAAATGGTTATCCTTCTTAGGGTGCTTCAATTGGTTTGAAACCCAACATTTTTTTCTTTATTATTATATATATTGATTTTAAGGGAGACAAAAGTGGAAATAGAGTTGATATTTAATGGCAATATTTATTTAGTTCTTAAAATTAGTAATGGGAAACAGAGTTGATATTTATTTATTTTTTTAAAAAAAATCATAATTGAATAATTTTCTGAAGGGTTTGATTGAAAATCACCATATCAATAATTCAGACATTTTTTTAAAGTCTACTTGGAAGAAGGATTTTTAAATCTTAAAATTTTGTACTTCTTACCCTTTCAATAGAAAAAATGGTTCAGTTAATAATTTTCATAAAAAATAATAATTTTTAGAAGACAAAGCAAAAAGAAAGAGAAACAATTTGGACATAGAAAATGACAATCAATAAATAGGAATAGACATTAGTGGCAATGCTTCATGGCATGAATTCATAAATTTAGAAGATTCTTATGTATATTCCCCCACTCATCAACTGATTTTCTTTTCAAATTTTTATGTCAAAAGTGCAGCTTTTTCTCTTTTCTTTTTATAACCAAAAGAAAGTGGTCCAAAACAAATTAACTTGAAAAATTTTTTAAGGATCAGAAGAAGGCCCATATTGATGGTTTAAAAAAAGTGTCATAAAGATTAAAAAATTATTTAATAGGTATAATTATAGACTATATTATTATCTTTTATAAAAATTAACTCTATATTTGAAAAATTATTTAAGGAGGAAAGAAAATGAAGAGGGAAAATATATTTTATTTTTCTTCAATTTATTTTCTTTCTCATATTTAATTTAAAAAAAAGTGAGAAAATAGATTTATTTTTCTTCTTCAATAAAGAAGTATCAAAGATGAATATGTAAATTCATCATAAATTCTTTTAATCATCATATTTTCTTTTCATTTTATAGAGAAAATAAAGAGAGAAAAATAAAAATTATTTTCTTTCTTTCTTTATTTTTTTCAATCTCAAATAATTAAAAGTTGAGAAAATAAAAAAAAGAAATAAAAATTATTTTTCTTCCTTTTTTATTTTCTTTCTATTTTCAAATAATTAAAACTTATAATAATTACTTATTTTTCATTATTATTTTCCTTTCTCCCTCTATTTAAAAAAAAAAAAAGACAATTTCTCTGTCTGACAAAACAACGAAAACAAACACAATTACAGCTTGCCTATTGTCCACGTGATTTTCATTGGATTGAGAAAGCTGAAAGAAAGAAAGCTACATTCTTTTCTTTTTTTTTTTAAAAAAAAAAAGCCATTCCTATTTAGACACCCCATTGAGTTCAAGCATTATTTTTGTTCTTTGTGTCTAATGAAATGGGTTCTTTTGTTTTCTCCTTGTTGTACTACAAGCTTTAAAGAAAGGAAGAAACTTCCTTAAAGCTGAAGCTTTGTTTTGTTAGATAAGGATTGAGAAATGGGTTTGAGCAGACCTCAAAAACCCAGCAATGGAGTCTCTACCAGATGGGTTTCTGTCTTCTGCATTGCCAGCTTCTTCTTGGGTGTTCTTGTTGTCAACAGGTTCTGTTCTCTCTCCCTTTTTTTTTCCGTTCTGAAATGCCTAAAAATCTTGCCTGATCCCCTATTAGATATGTTGCTCCTTTTACTAGCATTTACGAGCTTTTAACTTTCTCATACTTCTCGTTTTCCTTTTTTGTTCCCTTTTTATGGGATTCAGAGTTTAAAGATGACTTCCTGCAAGATCATAAGCGAAAATGTTGTTTTACTTACAGATTTTGGCATTTGCTCATGGATTTGGGGGGCATTGAGGGGCTATTGCTGTGTCGTTGTGTCCTAGTGCCAGGTCGATAAATGCATGTTAAAATAAAACCTCTGTTACTAGATTTCCAGACTCACATCTCTTGTGATCTCATATCTCCAGTAACTTCTTGTGTAGATTAAGTTATGCTTGGGTCTAGACAAGAATGATCTTTTAGTTAGTCTCACTGGGAGAATGTGTTAGAAAAGGTTGAGTTTCCAGTTTGCTATAAGCTTGTTGTGCCTTCTTAGAGGACTGATAATCTCTATGCTGATCATGGCTTTTGCTGTGGGCAAAGAACTGAGTAAGATGAAAATACTTCCTTGGAGATTGATGGTGAAACATATGAGGAAATGTATCAATCATTTGAACGGATATAAATCCAGACATTGCCCTATAAAAGTAGGATTCAAGCTCGATCTGGCAAGATTGATTCTAAGAAATATTTCTAAGTTATATTTTTGCTAGATCATCTGCAAGTGCTAATTTTTCAATTTCAATCACTTAGGGAGTCGTTTTAGATCTTTCTCTTTTACTTTATTTGTTAAGTTCGCTTTTAGAGGAATTTACCTTAATAGGTGTTTATAGAGCTTATATATTGGCGCCATCATAGTACTGTAAAAGATTGCCAATGGTTCTTGGTTGCTAATTTTCTGAACGTCTTGGGTTCAAGTTCTTTCTGAGGGTTGCATATCACAATGACCTGCTTCAAAGCGACTTATTGTCAAATGACTAACTTTTTTCATTTCTTACTCAAGTGACATGGAGCACATGGTTTACGTTTAGCAGCATGGCCATTTTAATAATTCTTTTTATCTTAAACAAATGATGGCTCTACCTATAAAGTTATTTATGGCATTAATCATTAATATTGTGGTAGTCAGTAATGAAATTGCAAGATGATTGCTAAGTGTATTAAAATTTTAGCTTAATGCTGATGATTCTGTATTGTCCAGCACTATCCATCTGAAGAGCATTGTTGTCTGTTAAAATAAATGTTCATTGCAAGAATGAGGAGTGGGTCAAATTTTTTTACTGAATAAGAAAAAAAAATATTACTTTTCTAGCAATGAGATGAGCCAGATGATTGGGTTTCCAAGGAACTGATGGAATGTAGTGCAACTTTGTCCATATTCTGGTTCTTCATTATCTATGCTGGATATCATTTAATGCTATGTACCTAGCAGCTGACCTTGAAATAGTAGGATACAGTATCTTGTAGCTTTAATAGGTGCTTTGTACTAGTCTTGCATTTGATTGTTTACGACCTACTGCTGTTCTGCACTTTCTTTTCTGGAACTGGTATGCTCAACAATGTTGTTTCTTTTTAAGAACTTTCTTAGATTACTTATAAGTACTCCGTGTCCGTCTTTGGAAATGGGAGAAGAGGGGCTAACGGGATTAATATGTCTAACATACTCCTTACATTTGTTAGGCTTTGGATCATTCCAGATCCAGCTAAAATGGATGAGGAAGATTCATCTCTAAAGGAACAGCAATCAAAAACATCTCATCCTGTAGTTCATTGCGAAAAGAAGGCAAGTCAGTTTACTGGAATAATGTTCTCATATACGCTTCTTTCCTGCAATATGACATGCTAATGATGTTGTTTACGGTATTACAGGAGACTTCTGTCCAGGCAGGGGACATCCTTTCTCAAGTTTCACAAACTCATGATGTGATCATGTAAGGTTCTTTAGCCTTCTGATTGTGTTTGACTATGCTGGATCGTTGCTCTAGTTCTATGGTTTTAAACTTTGATATGCAAGCTTTGAGTGGGGTATCAGAGCATTTATAAAATTCTTGATGTTTCATGATACATTTATGACATAATTGCAGGACGCTAGACAAAACAATCTCATCATTGGAAATGCAGCTAGCTGCTGCAAGAGCTTCCAAAGTTGAACATGAGGAAGGATCTCCAATGGTCACAAAGTCTGGAACTGACCCTTTGAAGGAGCGACAAAAAGTTTTCTTTGTTATGGGTATAATTACAGCATTCAGCAGCAGAAAACGAAGGGACTCAATTAGAGGAACTTGGATGCCGAAAGGTTGACCATTTTCTGAGCATACCCTTGATTCCTGTTACAATCAACTAATTAAGTGATTGCTCACACTTTTTGATTGTTTTTTTTTTTTTTTTCTCTAGGAGAGGAATTAAAGAAGTTGGAATCTGAGAAGGGTATCATATTGCGATTTGTAATAGGACACAGGTGGGATTGGTCAAAGCTGCAAGTACCTGACATTCAGCTCATAATTATAGATAAATTAATATCTTGAATTTTGTGGTTGTCAGTGCATCTCCTGGTGGCGTTTTGGATCGTGCTATTGATGCAGAAGAAGTGCAACATAAGGATTTCCTGCGTCTGGTATGTTTAAATCCCCTTGGATCTGATTGATCGATAAATCTCCATTCTGTTTGAGAAAGCCAAGCCAGATACAGAATTTGTAGCCTAAGCATAGGCTGTCAACTTTTTTAAAATAGTTCATTAATTATGTTTATTGCCTTTCCTTCCTTAGACCCTGAGAAGAAACATTAGCGTCAGATACAGGATTTGTAGCCTTACTAAGTAAAGGCTGTCAACTTTTTTAAAATAGTTCATTAGTTACGTTTATTGCCTTTCCTTTCTTAGACCCTGAGAAGAAACATTAGCCTGCTTCATTACGAATCTGACTCAAATGATTACGACAAATTAATAATGGCTTGAGTGGAGATAGAGTTTCAGCACTCGTTCAAGAAGCTGATACTATAAAAAAGGAAGAGTTATCGATTAATTGATGGACTTTCTTTTTATGCATGCTTGAATAAATAGTATAAAAATCTTCTAAGCCTAAAACTAGAGCTACTGGGTTGGGGTTGACCATTGAGCATAAAATAATTCTCAAAAGTATTTGGCAAGCTTTCTGTAGTGGTCATAATTTATTATCAATGATTTTTTTAGAGTTTATAGTGACTTACAATTGCTCTTCTTGCAGAACCATATTGAAGGATATCATGAATTGTCGTCAAAAACACAAATATACTTTTCAACTGCTGTTGCTAGATGGGATGCTGACTTCTATATTAAAGTTGATGATGATGTACACATAAATCTTGGTTAGTTTATCTGTATATTTAATTCCTTACTCGAGAAAGAAGCACAAAGCCATGTGATTTCATCATATTGATTTAAACATCTGGCAGGTATGGTTGGCTCTACTTTGGCCCGTCATAGATCAAAGCCCCGTGTTTATATTGGGTGTATGAAATCCGGACCTGTCCTATCACAGAAGTAAGCAGCCAATTATGGTAGAGTATCTGATTAGTGTATTCAGGTCATTTACATATGTACACTTCTGCAGAGGTGTGAAGTACCATGAGCCAGAATATTGGAAATTTGGTGAGGAAGGAAATAAATATTTTAGGCATGCAACAGGGCAAATTTATGCAATTTCCAAAGACTTGGTTACCTACATTTCAGTAAATCGGTAAACCCTTATGTGACAGAAGCAATGCTCTATTTGGATTATAGACTTTTTTGCAGTTGATGAGTGATGTGCTATATCCAGGCACATACTTCATAGATATGCAAATGAAGATGTTTCCCTGGGATCTTGGTTTATTGGTCTTGACGTTGAGCACATTGATGATCGAAGCCTCTGCTGTGGAACTCCACCCGGTAAGATGCCAGCAGATGTATTTGTCATTTGTTTATCTGCAATAGATGTTACACTCAGTAACTAATGGTATCTGGTTTTGACATATCAAAATGGAATTCTATATTGTATTAGACCAAATTTTCTATGAGTTGAAGAAGATATTATTATCTTGCTAATGGTGTCAAAGTTTTGTGATAGACTGTGAATGGAAGGCTCAAGCAGGGAATCCTTGCGCTGCGTCATTTGATTGGACCTGTAGTGGGGTTTGCAAGTCAGTAGAGAGAATGGAGGAAGTACATCAGCGCTGTGGGGAAGGTGATGGAGCAATCTGGCACACAAGTTTCTGAAACTTTAGGGTGAAAAGGAGATTGTAATATAGTTGTGTATGTTTGATCAAGGCTGTGGTACAGATGAAACCATCTGCCCGAATTTTGCTATTTGACGCCTCGGACAGTTGGTGCATGATTAAATTAATTACTGCACATACAGATGATTGTCAAGACAGGGAAAAGGAAAATGTGAAAATCTTTTAGAGTTATGTCTATAATCCAAGGATCAAAACAAGAGTCTACTAATTAGGAGCCTAACATGTTACATATAAGCTATACTCAAATGTCAATACAAGAGAATGCAATGGCTCAAAATTGAAATATGTATAATCCATAGAATTTATTCTCAATGAAATGCATCGCATGAGAGAGAATATCCATAATGGTATGGTGTGGCCGTGCGTGAACAGACAGGATATATGGGTTGAGCTTTCATAATTGCGAAAGCTCCACAAAATTGCTAAGTGGGGTTGATATGCATAGTACTCGTACTAGTTTAACTGGTCGAACATATTTGGCAAGGAGATGGAGATGCCTCCATCAAAGCGTGAAACATATGTGCGATTAGTGTGGCAATCACAAAATTTTGCGCCAATTTTAACGAAATAGCCACACTACACCCTGCCAAATATAATTTAAACATCTTAAAGTCGACATTGGAACAGTTGTTGTCAGCGTTCATGTGTTGGGTATTGAAGCATAGTTATTAGAGTGCGTCTTCTTCTTTCAAAGTGTGGCTGTAAATCCATCAAATAGGATATGCCTCTCTCTCTGCCGCTCCATTATCTGCATTTATGAAATTTAGTGTATGAGCATATTGAATCATGTAATGGGTACGTTGCCATTTGAAACAGTAGGAGCAACCAATTAAAAGATCACACAACAAATCCAATGACATGTATGCTCCTATATGTTCAATTTATTATTACTATATAAATACGTTCACAAGGTTTGTTAATTTCATCAGTCATTTAGGTAAATAAGTTATGTAATCTACTATGACAAATTTAATAATGTCTTAAAATTATTTTGAAATAATGTTAAGAAAGAAAATTGACATATAATAATTGTTTTTTTAAAATGTTACTTATTGTCGCAGAATATGTTACCTCAAATTGCAACCAAAAAATAAACTTTTATTGTGCATATAATATATGTATTCTTTTGAACAATTTCTTTTTTAAATTTAAACTGTACAAGATAATAAACAAAATACACACTATGATGCAAGATTTAATTAAAGGATTAAAATAGTTACACAAAAATATTATGTAAAATTTTAAATTATATGTATAATTTACTAATTATTTTATGACCATTTATATCATTATCTTAAATAATTTTATAAAGATAAAAATTATTCAAAGTAATAATTAAAATTACACATATAGATAAAATTATTATACAGATAATTTAAAAATTACTTAAATATCTAAAGCCAAACTTGTTGCATTGAAAAATATCGTCACTAATTTTTGTTGCTTTTATTAAATTTATGTGTAAAATATTTAATATTTATGCAAATTTTTTTATTGATTTGAATAATATTTCCATGTTAAAATTATTTAGAGATTATTTTATACAATATTAATAAAACATTACCTATGTTGTGAGAAAATTTATATAAACAATATTATACAAAAATTTTAAACTATATGTGAAATATGTTATAAAAAAATTTTATCATATTTTTATGTGATTTTAAATTATGTAATATGATAACTTAAGTTATGCATATGGATGAGATTGTTGGTTAGATACTTTAAAAATTATACTAAATATTTAATGATAAATTTTGTAATAAAAAATAATATCACTAATTTTTATTATTAATTCCATTATTTTTATATGTAAAATTATTAAATTCGTGTGTTCAATATTTAATGTAAATTCTATATTATTTTGAATAATATTTTTCATTTTAAGATTATCAAAAGCTATATATAATTTTGTGCAATGTGACTGAAATATTACTTATACTGCAATAAAATTTATATAAAAATATTATCTAAAATTTTAAACTAATGTAATATATTTAATATGTTGTGAAAAATCTTTATCATATTTTTATAGAATTTTGAATTATTTAATATGATAACTTAAATTACACATATAAATAAGATTTATCTCATCACTTTAAAATTATACTAAATATTTAGTGATAAGTTTTATACAATAATAAATAATGTCATTATATTGTTATTTTTATATCTAAAATTTTTAAATTTATGCATAAATATTTAATATTTTTACAAAATTTTGATTTAATTTAGATAATACTTTTCATGTTATGATTATCCAATGTTATAGATAATTTTATATAAGATGAATAAAATATTACCTATATCATAAGAAAATTTATCCAAAAAAATATTATGGAAAGTTTTAAACGAGATGTGTGATATATTAAATGTATTGTGAAAATTTTTATAATATTTCTTGCATCATTTAAAATTATCTAATATGATAGTTTAAATCACACAAATAAATGAGATGATTATTAAAGTATTTTTAAAATTTATAATAAAATATTTAATGATGATTTTTATAATAAAAAATAATTTCACTAATTACTGTTATCAATGTCGTTATGTATAAATTTTTTAAATTTATAAATAAAACATTTAATATTCTCTTAATTTTTGTAGTGTGTTGGGTAATATTTTTATGTTAAAATTGTTCGATATTATAAATAATTCTATACAATATAATTAAAATATTACCTATACTATGCGAAATTTACACAAAAAATTAAAATTTTTCTTATTTGATTTGGAGATCTTCTCATAACTCATGGTTCGTTATTCTGCCTCAACATTAGGCTTTTTCTGCAACAAGTCATTGTCTTTCATTATTAGTAATCGCCAAGTTGGTGAGTAGAGAGAGAATAAAAAGAAGATAAATAAGTAAATAAATTTAGCCCAATAAAATCGTATTTTTTATTAAATCCGCACAAGTATTTTTCATTTTTAAACAAAAAGAGAGAATATAAAAAAGATAAATATTTAGCTTAGTAAACTCACATTTTATTAAACTCGCACAATTTGTTTTTTTTCGAAACAAAGAAAAACAAAAGTACGATTACAGTTAACTTATTTAGTTTCGTTTCAAAAATATTTATTTATAATTTTATTGGAACGTTTTGAATATATTTTTTAAAAAATAAAATAAAAAATTATTTAATAATAGAAATTTTAATTAGAAAAGTTTTGTTTTCTTATGGGTGGGGGTGGGGGCCACAGTTCCATGACAAGGAGTGCCACAACCACGTGCAATGCGTGTGAGGGATTGAAGACTCTAATTGCGAAAACCGCGTTTGGGTCAAAAGCGTTGAAAATGGTTTTGTTGTTTCAATGGATACTGTCTCAGTTTTCAATTTCACCGTACGGCAAAATTGATCGCACGACCAAAACATGTGTTTATTATATTTATGGTCGGAAAATTGTATTCTTTCTATTCTATTGTCAAAGAAAATCTCAACACCCCAATTTTGGTTTAATTAAGCAACTAATCTTTATTATGAAATACAAAGGAAATCAAAACTTGGTTGGTCTATTTCTGATTTATATTGAGTTCAAAAGCAAGGAATTTCAAGTCAAACCCCCTTCCCATTCAAACTTAATTAGTATAATTTAAGCTTTTAATTGTATTTTCTTTTTTTTTGACAAGCTTGTTTAGTAGAATGGACTAATTATTAATTTATACTAGTAAAAGTAAATCAATATACAAACGTGGAAAACGAGAAGACGGTAGTGGACGGAAAGATCTTGCCCATTTATTCATTAAACTAGTCTCCATTGTTATCGCAAAATTTTATTGTTCTAATTTATATTATATTATATTTATTCTTTTATTGATTTATTTTTTAATCATATTATATTTTTAATGATAATATAATAATTTTAAAAGTTAATAAAATAAAATAATTACTTACATCAACGTTTAGAGAATTATACTTTGTTCACTTCAAATTTTACGTGTTTTAAAAGTCACCTAAAATTTTCAATCATCACCAGTCCCTCTCTCTAATTTTAACATTTTAATTTTTTTTTATTTTTATCATATATTAGACAATTGAAGTTAAAGTAATTATTTAATATTTAATAAATATAAAATTATTTAGGAAACATTTAATTAATATTTAGTATGAAATAATATTAATTATTAAAGTTAAATAATTAGTTTTAATTTATATATAATGAATAATATAGAAAACTATTTCATATAGAAGATAAAACTTTTCAAATTCACTCATTTTAGAAAATTTTATATATTTTAAATATCTTTCATCTACACATAAATTAACATTAATTTTTTTACTAAAAATTTATATATATGTATATATGAAGTAGAGTTTTCAATGGTTACTCTCCATATGGATGGTTAATACTTTTACTCCCTTTATTCCAAAATAATTGGTAAAATTTTTATTTTAGGCATCCCAAAATGATTGACAAATTGTCTAATATATTTTTATTAATTGATATTTATTAAAATGATTGACAAAATAATTTTTTTTTTTCATTTGATTATACAATGTTAAAAAAAGGATTAACATCCATAAATAATATTAATAATTATACTTTATTACTTTTGACACAATAAGAAAATATATAGAGATACTTTAATAAAAAAAGTGATTAAAATACAAACAATAATTATAATTGACTAATTTTTTCATTAATGTGAAAATGAAATTTTATCAATCATATCATTTTGAGACGAAAAAATATAATTAAATACTAAATACTTATAATTTTTAATTGAAATATTAATTATAAATTAAAAAGATTAAAATTATTAAAAATAAAAATTAAAAATATAATTATTATAAAATAAATAAAGATTATAATAACTATTAAAACATAGCACCGACAAACGAACACTACTCGCTAGCTGCCAAAGGAAAAGCAATTGAAATTCCGTAGTCTGCTGCATAACTGCATAAATCAATAGAGAAGGCATCGAAATCTATGTTAAATTTCACTAATTACCCATCAAACTTATCATTAATATACAAATTTACTCCATAACTTCATCTCGTGCTTTAAAACCTATCTCTATTACTTAAATTAAAAACAAAAATTGCATGACAAGGCACGCTACTAGAAACTTTAATTTTTTTAAAAACAAGTAAATACTGACTTCTTTTTTATTTTTCATACTAAAAGTGTATAACTTTCTTCTTATTCTCGTTTTATTGAAATCTTCAATACATATAAAGTTAAAAAAGTAAAAATCATTGTGATTTGCGTAAAATGCATTACTTATTATTTCTAAAGGAAGCGAGTTCACAGTGTACTTCCTTATTATAAATATTTTTTTTTATGAATTAATAATTCAATCCATTTTTTTTAAAAGAAATATCAGTTTATAACTCAAACATATAAACATCTTGCTCAAAAAACATTTTCAAATGATAAATACTGTTAATAATCGATTGTTTTTTTTTTTTTTTTATAAAACTCACATAAAAAATTATTCATTTCATTAATATTAATAAAAAATTTAAAGCAAATTTTAACTTTAAAAATCGTAGTGAAAATTCAAGGAATTTTAAAAATAATAATAAAAAAATATAGATAAAATTGTTTTCATTAGGTGGTACCATTAACAAAGAAGATGAATATTGAAAATTTTTCAAGCTTATTACCCTACTATGATGGCCAATCGTTGCTTTAAAGATGGTAACTAGTTGCCATAGATGATTAAATAACACTAGTTTGAGAGTGAGCAAGTTATGATATTAGGAAATTTAGGAATATAAAAAAAAAAAAAAAAACTTATTTCTTTCTTATCAAAATAAAATTACAGAATTTTTTATCATAAAAACATATTATCATTGAAGTAAATTTAATTTAGGTTTTAATTCTCATAATTTTTTTCTAAATTTATCTATTTATTTATTTTTAACATAAAAGAGAGAAGAAAGGATGAAAGAAATATATTTGATATGTTTTTTTTAAAAAAAGAAAGATAATTAGTGATATTTAATTGATAGGATTTACTTTTTAAAAAAATAAATTTATCTTTTTATATGACTTGCCACGTACTCTTCTCATTACCGTAAATGAGAAACGGTCTAATATTGTGATCAATGTTAAAGTCTCGTAGGTTTCAAGAAATGAAATGAAGTGAAGGGGCAAATTGCGTATTAATTACACGTTTGGGAAGACTGGTGAAATTGACCCCTCCAAACCTAACAAACAACTACAAGCCTAGTATTATATTATACTATATATATTTAGATGCGAAGAAGAAGAACAATCACAAGTGGCCCTATGGTAATCTACAGGACACACCTCTCCACCTCTTATCTCTGAAATCCTTATCCGTAACATAACCAAAACCAAATTACTTCTTGTCCAGTTCTCTGCAACTGCAATTGAATATTTCTCTCTCTTTAATATTTCCTTCTTCCTCTATTTTTGCTGAATTGATTGGCCTTTTCGTTTTACCAGCTTCAAACCTTCGACTAATCGCTGTGCTTAACGCGTTTTATCATTTCGATTCAATCGAGGGTTTTTCTTTGTTTAATTTTTTGCTGCTTCTGCTTCCATGGCTTTGTGGTCCATTTTAGTGGAGATTTTCAAGAGACAATGTATTTGCGATGTCTTAACTGACCTCCTCATATTTATGATTCCTTTGTGGATTGCGGTTATTTTTGGGGTGGTTGTAGGTTGGGCATGGAAGCCTAAATGGGCCAGTCTGGCAACTCAATTGTGGGATTCTTCACTCCAAAACCACTCTTCTTCCATGCCCAACTTTAATACTTTCAAGTTTCAGTTGCCCAGTTGCATCTCTTGGATTGCTGATGATGGGATTCAAAAGGACTCTTCCTCTTCGCCGCCTTCCCTTACTACTGCTGTTGATTGCAGGTTTGTGGATTTCCTTAACCAAACTTCAAAACTCACACATTTTAACTTACTAGATTTGAAATTTAGCTAAAAAAAAAAAAAAGGCATAAACGAAGAAACTTTGATTCGAAATGAATTTCGAATTGGGGGTTTTGGAAATTTTATTTTCCCCATTACTAATCTAGTGTGCTTCACTCTATTCAGCACCAGTTCGTCAAAATTGCCCAAGGAAAATTCAAGTATTGTGAATGAAGATGATTTAAAGCATTTATCTAAGCTTGTGGAAGAGAAGGATGGAGGTCCTGCTTGGATTCCGATGATGGATCGTTCCACCCCAACTATGGCGTATAAAGCTTGCCGCAGGGACCCTGAGGTTTGTTTCCTTTTGTCAAGCTCCACGTCATTTTTTGCTCCTATCAATGCTTGTGCTACAACTGTGCGATTCATTTGATTCGTTGGATTCTGGTAGACTGGCCCTCCGCAGTATCGAAGCAGTACTATTTTTGAGGATGCCACCCCTGAATTGGTGAGAGATTTCTTCTGGGATGATGAATTTCGGTTGAAGTGGGATGACATGCTTATACATGCTGAGACTTTGGAGGAGTGCCCCACCACAGGAACTATGATGGTGCAGTGGATTCGCAAGGTATGGAAATTTCTTTCTAACATCTCTTTGTTGCTTCAATTGTTTGCTTCTGATGTCTTGTGTGCTAAATTTACAGTTTTGTTGCTACAGTTTCCCTTCTTTTGTAGTGACAGAGAATACATTATAGGTCGTCGAATTTGGGAATCAGGTCCACTGTACTACTGCATTACCAAGGTATGAGAAAGATAAATAGGCTCTAAAATGTGTGGACCTGGCTTTGTTGGTTTTATAGAATTTTTATCTTAATGTTTTTCTTATCATTCTCCCATTCTATCGTTAAGGATCAGTTTTTCAGTTGATGTAAAATAAATTATAAATCTTAAACTATGTTTACTTGATTTAAAAGTGGATTGAGGTATGTACTGTTCTTTGATGTGTTCCTCGAGTAACTGAGTGGCAACTGCAGCTTATTAGTCAAAGGCAATTTAGTAGTTGTTGTCCTGTCCATTGAATTGGTTGCTCAAGTCACCTGGATTGTGTTTAATTCAGTGCCTCAGGCACTTAGTTCAAAACTGTATGCACCACTAAGCTCAATGTTACAGTAAAGGTGGAGGGAAACTTTTTATGTTGTGTTGAACTCTTAGTTTTGTTGTGGTGAGAATTCCTTCAGAATTAGGTGGTGGTGTTTTTATTGGGATAAAAATTTAAAAGTGAAACTGTGTTTTTTTTTTTTTTCCCCATTATGTATGAGCGATTGTATTGTCCGAAATTCTGATTCAGGAATTAATCTGATAGTCATTTTTTTTTCACATATTTCAGGGAGTTCCTTGTTCCTCTGTACCAAGGCGCAACAAACCAAGACGTGTTGATTTATACTATTCAAGCTGGTGTATTCGTGCAGGTAACTGTTCAAATTTTTATTGTTTTAAGATATTCCATTTTTTTTAAGTGGCAGCTGAGTATTTACTGTATTTTCATAATCTGTACTGTATATGATCTAAGATATATATATATATATTTGTCTGTTGGTTGTAAACCAGTTGAATCAAATAGAGGTGATGGCCAGCTGACCGCTTGTGAGGTGCTTCTTTTCCATCATGAAGACATGGGTATTCCTTGGGAAATTGCAAAGCTTGGAGTCCGGCAGGGTATGTGGGGAGCTGTGAAGAAGATAGAGCCTGGTTTACGTGCATATCAGAAGCACAGAGCAGCTGGATGCTCACTTTCACGTTGTGCTTTCATGGCGCAGATTAATGCCAAAGTGAGCGCCAACTACCTGAGATTTTTGGAGGGCAATGTTAGTTGTTCATCAGAGGTTGAAGCTAAGGACTCATCTAAGAAACCTGGGGGAAACATACCTAGACTGCTAGTGGTTGGTGGAGCGATTGCTCTTGCGTGTACACTTGACCGGGGACTGCTTACTAAGGCAGTTATATTTGGTGTAGCTAGGAGATTTGCAAAAATTGGGAGGAGATTGTGATTCCATTTTTTTTTTTTTTGGCGTCATCACTGAGTGACGGCCAAGGTTGATTGCTGTAGCAGTAAAATGAGAAATAGTTGGATGACGAATCTCCTAACGCACCTCCTTTTGAAATGGTTAGAATCTTTATATTCATGTTTTCTTATGGCTGAGGCATGTTGCGACTACAAATGAGGAAGGAGAGAAGATCATATTGGCTTTATTAATGAAATTTAGCAATGTCATCAAAGAATCTGAGGCTGCATGAATAACAGAATAGTCAGGCTCTTTTGTTTGTTTATTTGTTGAATACAGTAGTAATTCTTAATCCTTTTCCTTTTGGCACCGTATTGGTTTTGTGATTTGAATTGAATGGGTTTTGTTTGATAAGTTCATTTCGTAGCTGATACGAAATCAATATCGGATTTATTCTTCCACTTCAGAACTAAATATTGACATTACACTGTTGCCTTTCCACGTCAGATGTTGGCCAAGCTTGGGCTTGGGTTGATTGCTCTCCACAAGCATCTGTTTGACATTTTCCACGTCCGGCGTGCATTAATTAAATTGTCAAACGTTGTTTTCCACAGGGAAAGCCGCTTTCTTTGATAACAGAGAGACTGAGATCAGATACAAACACCAAGGTTTTTCACATGATACGATAATTCCTTTTATTGTTCTCCAAATCCGATGCAAGTTTAGCTGGAAGGAATTGTTCTCAAATCCCATCACCAGATTAATAGTATCATATCAGCACAACTTTCTTGGGGCGCTAGTTAGATCGATATGAACCATTGGAATAGGGAGCCTGTCGTGGGCTCTCGATTTCATTGGGGGGAAAAAAGCGTTCTTTATGAAAGTGGAACTTCATTAACTGTAAAGCTCCCCCATGCCAGTAGTATTATAGTACAGCCCCAACGCAAAGCATGTATAGGTGTTGTTCTTCGTGAAAATTCTCCTATTTTATTATCTTCTGAGTTTTTGAAATACTCCAATAATTCGTGATAGGTGAAGATGCTTTCACGTGTAATTGACAGGCAACGAAATGGTGAATTAAGAAAAAATTCGATTCCTGCATGCTCAAGGACAAAATCTTGGCTCTCTCGTTGGGAATATTTCATAGGGGATAATTGGTACCAAAAGTATGAACATCACATCATTAATTAATATCACGAAGTATTAAGGTTAAGAAGAGATCTTTAATTAAGCTGCCTGATAACGTTTACATGGCCTGACAATTTCGGATCAATTGAAAGAATTCCTAACTGTAAAGAATGCGACCTTTTTTTTTTTGGACATATAACTATCTGATTGTATTTGTACATGTCTATTATATATAATGAAAGAATTCGGTAACAGAGCAGAAAAGGATCAATAGGTGATGAGGGTCTCGAAACAGTTGAGACCATCAAGCTCCGGCGCGAACCTCGTGGCCTTGTGTTGCTCTTGCTGGTGTTTCTTATTAGTGGCCGAAGCCGAAGGTGAAGATGGGGTTCCGTCGTCGGGCTTCTTGATAAAGTTGCGTGTAGTTGCAGAAACAAAAGAGGACCTGATGGTCTGGCCCATGAATAATTCAGCGCAGAGTGCATCGAAGGAGCTAAAGATTGAATTCATGATGGCAATGGATTCGAGTTTCAAGACAAAAACAACTTAGAAGACGAATTAAGTAGACTTTTGTTACTTCTTTTTTGAGACGAAGGGGCTTTATTTATAGTCGGGCACTTGTGGGGGACGGAATGTTAGCTGCCGTGCAGGGGAGAATTGGCTTCCAAGTTGCTTCTCTTGTACGTATCCTTTGGTTCGTTGGTCAAAACGCGGAAGTGGAACCCACCAGACCGTCCCATCCACGCCGCCTATTGCATAATTATGGTCCGCGTTGGAAAAATTCATGAAAGATTCCAGCTTTGTTTTCCTCTATATTTGGCTGGGTTGTTTATAATAAAATAAAAGAATTATTAATAAAATAGAATGATTTAATTTGATTTAAAAAAATATATTAAATTATATTTATATTTAAAATAGTAAAAATGAAAAATAATGGTTTAAAATTAATTTTATTTATTTATATTAAAATAGAATGGAATAGAAAGTTAAATTAAAATTAACAAAAATATCTTTATATATATAAATATAATTTTCTTTTATTTTTTTATTTATCAAATATTTAATATTAAAATAGAAATTTATTGTTATTATTCAAAAATTATATTTTATTTTTATTCACAAAAAATGTGAACAATTAATTTTTTATAATTTTAAATCAA
>CATIWR010282603.1:0-24297 GCA_949677035.1 Omphalea diandra
ATGATAACAAAATTTGTCATTGCGATCAAGTTCCAACTTTGTTTGGACTTGATCCATATTGTTAAAGTTTGATGTTGAATTTGAAGACACTATCAAAAGTTGTTTGAGGGGAGATTAAAGATGTTGAAATTCGCCAAGGTGGAGATTTGTTGATTATGGTGGCTCATTTTGATATCTCACATCGGTTGTTTACAAAAGGGAATAGTGTTTTGTTTTATTATAAATAGAGCCTTAATTCCTTTAGTTTGATCATCCCAAAATTATCTACTTATCTCTTAGGCAATTTTCAATATTTCTCTCTCTTTTGTAATATTTCACTTTGTTGTCCTTTTCTTAGTGAAATATAATTTTGGTAGTGTCCGAGGACGTAGGCATAATTGGCCGAACCTCGTTAAATTCTGGTGTTATTATTTTGTCTTTATTTTCAATAGCTATTTTGTAGGGTATAGTTGTAGTGATATATTGTGCTGTTAAATTACTATTAGGGTGATTCTATCTAAGAAGATTGAATTTTAAGTGGGACCACTTGTGACCCCTTTAATCTTTTTTGGAAATCAACTATAGTGTGGTTTTTCAGTACAATCTTTCACTCTTTATTCACCTATAAATTGATTAGGTGAATTTGGTGGATGAAATATTACCTTTATTCCACAAAAACAACTTGAAGGTAATTCCTTTTACAAAATTGATAAATGGAGAACTTATCCTTGATGAAAGTCTTTACTTGGACCTCTCACACATGGCCAATCAGCTTAGCATACAAAATTTTGGCGTATGATGATGGACTAAATATACATCTACATTACAAGTGTGTGTGTATAAATTGATGTAAGATCACCAAATCAGAAAGCGGATTTCGTATGCTAAAATTCTAATGAATTGCGAGAAGAAAGAGTGTTGCAGAAATGGAGAAGCGTCCATCAGTTCGTCTGTTGCTACCTAATATTGTTATCTTGTAGTGTATGTTTCCACACATGCTAGAGTAACCATCTTGTTGCTAAAGATAGAGTGACATATTACCAAAAATTTGATGATTATGGTATTTTTCTAATGATTAATTAAGGACTTTCTTTTGGGATTTGTTTAGTTAACCAAGTTACCACTCTCACCAAGTCACCAATATCAATTCCACAAGTAGACAGAATCATATTCATGCTTTTTTTTTAAAAAAAAAAAAAATTTATTCCACCCATTCATTTGTTGGGTATATGCCATTCTTTTGTGATTGGATATAGTATCCTCAATTTTTGTTTTAAGTTTTTTGGAATTCAAACTTATAGATACTACTCCAAAGTCAAAGCCCAACAACCTTGACATCTACTTTTTTTATTTTTCTTATATAGCTCTAAGAAATTATTAAATTTTATTTAATAAATTTCATTTTTAAGTTGATGTAAATAGGTTATCTATGCTAAATTTATAAAAATTATCTTTTTATAGTCAACAAATTCGAACTCAAAATAATAAAAAAGAAATATTTTTTTAGTAGTTGAACTAATGTTATTATGTTTTGACATTTAAAATTTAGCACTTTATTAAAATGCATTAATCTCTAAAAATTTATTTTCTTGCATTCTTTTGATAAAATTATTTTATGAAAATCTAGAAAATATCACTTATTACAAAAAAGTGAAGTTAATTAATGTCTAATAATTTAAATTTCATCAATAATAATTGCATTCCATCAATATTAAAACAAATTTTAAAAAAAGGTTAAAATCTTCATATTTATTACAGGTTTTATACCTTAAACATTTGTATAAACATCAAACTATGAAGAAGTCGGATCTCTTGTGATTTTTTTTTTTTCAGTGCATTCACTAAGCCATAATAAAAATTTTAAGGTTCTTTATACCCTACTTGACGCAGGACATTTAAACTAAAGAAGTTCCCTGCTCTTTAAACTCGTATCTTAGCTCAAATTTTAGGATCACTCGAGTTGTAATAAGCACGCGGCCAAAAATCAGTCATTTTGTCAGGCCGTTTCTTCCATAGACCGTGGAAGTGGGATATGGAAACTTTCAGAAAGAAACAAAAGAAAATCAATGACAGTACAATTTCAGACCCATAAACAAAAGTAAGATTATCTTAGCAAGAGAAATTCGAATTTCATGAATATAATCTTTTTTTGAATACATTAAAAAAAAAAAAAAACAGAAGCATTGGGTTGGAGTTTATAACTCTGGCACACACATTCTGAGAGTATAATGTTAATACTCGTCTCTTCTCTTTTCTTCTTGAGCTGTGATTTAGAGTAGCGGTCATCATTATGCATTAATGGGCGTGGGAGACATCACTAACTCCTTAATTGCTTCTAGTATCAAACGCCATAATTAGGAGATAATTCTTGTGATTAAGAGACGTGTTGGACCCCACTTCACGGTACAAACCTACCCCTACAACCAAAAGACCAAAGTATTCGACTTGTTGTTCACGGTGGCTCTGTGCTTGCTATGGTCTAATCAAAGGTTAGCATAATAATCTTAATTTGAGTTGGTGAAGTAAACTGTTAGTATTTAGTATTGCTGACAAGGCGTGTATGTGACTGTGACCAAAACTCTCAAAAATTTGCCTCCCACAAAGCCACTAATGAAGAATAAGAGCATCAAGAATGACGAGACCATAATCAACGAAGTGGCCCCCACTGTCACCCCTTACTAATCAAACCCCCCTAATAGCATTAGCAGCCCCCGAAGGGACGTGCGCATTTTCTTTTAATATTTTTCTTGAATTGAAATTTTTTGATCATATCATAATGGAGTGGGGTAGTTATACCAATTACCCATAGATCCTTAGTCATATACACAAGTGTGTTCTTGAATTGAAACAGAAATAACTTTTTTAAGGGTAAATTCATTTAATTGGTGCGACCTAAGTATTCCAAGGAAAAAAGAAAAGACAAGAGTAGTACGTAGGAGTGATGGTATTGGGTATTGGAGTCCATCCAAATTCTTTTACATATAGTTAATAATAACCAAACTTTTATATAAAAATAAACATAAAAAGTTAGAAAATATTAATATTAGATAAAATCAACTATAATTACTGTTAGTTTGAAATAGAAAATTTTAAATAGAGAAAATGAATACCAAACATTAAAATTATGTATTTAAATTTGGGGAAAAAAGAATAATAATAATAATAAACTTATGAGTGCTTTTGAGGGGGCCATGCTTAAACATTAGGCATTAAGTGACGATTAAAGGAAATGATTAAGTGAGATAAGATTGGCGGTGATGCCAAAAAAGAGAGGGTACGTTGCCCTTACTACCATCTTAGCACAAAGAAAATAAATAAAAGACAACAGAACTCGAAAATCTTCAATTCTATGATCCAAGATATGCACATATAGTTGACCAAAGATTAAATAAAAGAAGATAAGTGGAGGGAATAAATAAAAATAATTTGAAGATAATGAAGTAGTAGAAATTTTTGGTGAAAATGATACTATATCCCAAAGGAAAAGTAAGTAACCCAAGAAGAAACGCATGATCTTAAATATACAAAAGAAAACGACCCATTGAACAGAACCAATAGCAAAGGGTACCCTGCACACATTTCAATCTCCAAATTCCAAAACAAGAAAGCTATCTTACCTTAGCTTATCCAATAAACAAAATCAAATCCAACCATTAATTAAAGACATAAACCCCCCCAAAAATTTTAATTATGCCCCCTTAATTATGAATACCCTATACAGTAACCCCAGTAAAAAGGAACCCCACCCTTCAAAAAACCACCAATCCCACTTTCTTTTTTCTCTTCTACTACCCTTTCTCTCGCTCTTTATTTTCTCTCTTATCTATCTTCCGGATGAGGGATTGACCCTCTCCCATAAACGGCGTAACGGACCCTCCCTTTGCAAACGCCGTTACTCCTCGACCCGTTTCGATCACGTGCCATCAAAATATTACTACTTCCCTTTCCTAATTTAATTCTAATTATGGCTTTAGAGCAGCAATTAAACTTAACCCCAAATACCGTTGACGGCGGCTCCGCCAACGGCGTTGACACCCGCCCTACCTCCGTCGATGGCGGAGATGACGGCAGCAAAGCCCCCCGACTCCCTCGGTGGACGAGGCAAGAGATTCTCGTCCTCATTCAGGGAAAGAAAGTGGCGGAGAATCGGGTCAGGAGAGGGAGGACTGCGGGCATGGCTTTCGGGTCCGGTCAGGTCGAACCCAAGTGGGCATCGGTTTCCTCGTACTGTAAACGGCACGGAGTGAACCGGGGACCGGTCCAGTGTCGAAAACGATGGAGCAATTTAGCTGGCGATTATAAGAAAATTAAAGAATGGGAGTCTCAGATACGCGAGGAAACGGAGTCGTTTTGGGTTATGAGAAACGACTTGAGGAGAGAAAGGAAATTACCTGGCTTTTTCGATAGGGAGGTTTATGATATTCTCGATGGTACTGGCGATGCCTCCGCCTCGACCCCAGGGCTTGCTTTGGCTCTCGCGGCTCCTGCAACGGATGATGCGGAGGTCGTTTTCGATAGCGGGAGGAGCGCCGCAGCTGAAGATGGGCTCTTTTCGGACTTTGAGCAAGAGGAGGCCGGTGGAAGCCCAGAAAAGGAGGCGGCCGCGGCTGTGGCAGCTAAGGAGGTTCTGCCAATTAAGGCGGCAGCAGTGGGGATTGCTGCTCCAGTACCGATTTCAGGTGAATTGGAATGGAAGGATTTTTTTTTTTTTGAGTATTTTAATTATTTATTTTGACTTAAATTTAAAAGAGCATAAATTATTTGGGGTTTATGCAACAATTATGGTTGGTCTGATTTGCTTATTGGGTTCCTCGTGCTATGTATGGATTATCTTTTTTAAGAACAAAAAAATTTGGAAGGGAGAATGGATTTTTAGAAAATTTTTTAAAAATGAAAAATAAGAGATGAATGATGCTAAAAAGTTGATGGTGGGGCTCTAATCACTGACTGGTGCGAATTGCCTCTTTCTTTTCTCTCCTCCCCCAGCTAGCTGGGTTAAGTAAGCATACTCCGTTATTGTTCTTTTCTTGCTCATATTATTTACTATTTTTATCTTTTAATTATTTTGTATATTTTTCTTTTTGGCGGGACTATTTGTAAATAATGGAGTTGCACCTTTGCTTTTCCTTTGTTACTTATAAAATTGCACTTTTCGGTAGCCTTAATTGGAACAAAATCTCGTCGAATTAATTTTTATTTTTAAATTTTATTTTGATGTGCAGGGAATCAGTACCAACGAGCTCCACATGCTGATCAAACTCAAGGTATTGCTTATTATAGTTAATTGAATATGAGGGTGAAACCTCTTTGGTTTCTTTTTTTTTTCTTTTATTCGGTTAGCCATCTTCTTGCCCCTGCTTGAAACCATTTTAGTTGGAGTTCTTTAATTACTTTCCTTCCTTTTCTTTTCTTTATATTTTTTTTCCTACTGGAAGTATAAATTTAATATTTCATACTCTGACATTTTCTACTGTAAAATTTTAATCAAAATGTCTCAATGATTGAATTAAATTTGCAGTTCATTCAGGCTTTTATCTTAGTAAATGAATCTATAATGAGTCTTGTCAAATGAAAAGCTACAATAAAACACATAAAATGAATGTTGCAAGTGGAATATAAATGGATCTATGGAAACATGATTAAATTTACGACTTGGATTGTGACTTAATGATCTATTGTGGAGGGGGATTTTAACTGACCTTTTGGTCCAACTTGTCTTGATAAACTTGCGGTTCATGTGACTTCCACTAATTAACCATTGACTTTTTTAAATTGGTTTTTGTGGCTAACCAGCTTTCAGCTATGCCCATCACTACCATTTGCATTATGTATAGCACTCAAGTGCTAGTCCACATGTCAGCTATACCCTTTATAGAACTCTAATTAGTCAAAATGTACCAATGACTTCTTTGTTTAGAAATTATGTCATTATTATTTTCACTGGTGCTTAGTCATCATAAAATTTCCTTTGTCAATATTTAAGTTCAACACATGGTTTGTTGGCTGGAGGACTTGTAACACAATGCCTGGGACTAGATATGCTCTCCATTTGACTATTCACAGCTGAAAGAAGCACCTCTTTGCATTCTCATGATTTATCTGAGAACCGGATATAAGACTACACCATTCTGTAGACTACTCGTAGTGGATCATCATTGCTAATTGAGCTGTGGTTAAATAATTGGTCTTGAAAGCTTTAGGTTTTTCCTTTTTTTTTTCCCCAACGTAAATACTTTAAACATTTGAATGGTTGGAACTTCAAGAAAAACCCGAGTTTGTTTAAAAGCTGTCCAAATTTACAACATAAGTCACGCTAGAAGTGCATTGAAGGTCAATGCCAACTATTTTGGTCACTGAAACTTTACCTTCAGCATCACACGGTGTTGCATGAAACTGTAGATCCATTATTTCATGCATCCTAGCTTACACACAATTCTAAGCTTAGTGCTTGCGGTGTCTGTTACCTGAACACATGAAGTGCCAAACGCCTGTATGATGTTGATACCACTACTCAAAATTTCACCAAATTATTTTCAGTGATGGTACTGTTGTTCAGACCCTTCTTTCGCACCCTGCAGGTGGGACCACTGAGAACCAGCCAGCTTCGAATCCTGAGGTAGGTTCTACTTCACACGAGAATCGGAAACGAAAACGGTTTGTAACAGATGCAGATGACGAAACAACAGATCTCCAGAATCAGTTGATTGATGTCTTGGAAAAGAATGGTAAGATGCTGACAGCACAACTTGAAGCACAGAACACCAGTTCCCAGCTGGACCGGGAGCAGCGGAAGAACCATACTGATAGCTTGGTTGCTGTTCTTAACAAGCTCGCTGATGCTCTTGGAAAAATTGCTGATAAGTTGTAGCGAAAGGCAATCTGAAGACTGTACATAATGAAGCTTCTCTTCAAGTTCCATAGAAAATAGTTGAGGTTGAAGTATTGGTGAATTCATTTTGAAAAATTTTGTAGGACCACATTCAAGATGCCTTTCACAGCTTTTTTTTCCCCCCTGCCTTTCTCTGAATATTTTTCTTTTATATTTCGCGTCCTTTGCAGCTTCCATTATAGGGCTTAGTCCATACACAGGTAATAATAAGCTATAGATCTTAGGGTGCATACCATATTTCTGCTTCTTTACTGTTAATTGTCTTTGAGAGTTAATATGGATCTCACTTCCCTGTTGACGTTGGGGAGATTTGTACAGGTTACTGATTATATTGTCTTTTTGTTTACGGCCTCATTCATTGTTATTATTAAATCTGCTGTGAAAGTCTACCTCCACTTTAAGTTTGAAATTTTCTCGCAAAAGGAAAAAAAAAAAAAAAAAAAGGTTTGAATTCTTGATGCAATTTTTATCAATCAGTCCCAGACATGCAAATGTAGAAGATTCTGAACACACGGAGGCCCGTTCCGCTTCACGCGAACCTGAAATTTCTTGTGGTTTGCACCAAGTTAGCTTATGTTGGTAAGATCATATGATCATTTAGGTTCCAAATAAACTTGCTGTTTTAGGTCCTTTTTGCATATTTATTCTTTAAAGGGTAGCTTGGTTTTGGTCCGATATATGCCTTCTGCGTAGATGAGCAAATATAATTTCCTAAACAATTGAAGAGCATAGAAATGCAAATGTGGCAAATTGTAACCTGCATTTTGGTTATGCATGAGTTTAATCAAGTCCTGGATTACCATAGTTCACTTTGATGAATCAAGTCTAATGGAAAGAGTTCCACGTTTTCACAATCTAAAAAATCCAATTACAGCAAAAAAAAAAAAAGCAAGGCTTGATTCTGTTGAAAGCGGAGGTCAAAAGAAACAAATTGAGATAGCAATAAGAAAATAATTCTATGAAACATGCAGAAAGAAATCTACTGACTAGAATGGTAGAAATTTTATAGTATCCACATGCAGAAAGAAATCTACTGACTAGAATGGTAGAAATTTTATAGTATCATGGGTCAGATTCATCTGAGATCGATTTTGTTCGATACTTGCGAGTAGCTTTTTGGGAACCATGATTAGTTTTGATTATGGCATTTGTTTCTGGTTCGCCTTCCTCCACTAAACCAGCTTCCGACTCTTGTGATTCCCCAGCTGCAATGCCAACTGGTAAGCCCATCTGCTGGAAGGATTGACTAACATTCTCTTCCTCATCTTGCTCAATCTTGCTGCTGCAGTTTACTGCCTTAACTTCACTTGCCTTTTTCTTGGGAATAAAAGTCACTGACTTTGGAAGGTCAGCTGAAAAATCCTTCAACTCTGACCCTGATGTTGTGGATTTTAGACCTTTGGCCAGCTTAAGAAAATCCATACAAGCCTGACTATTGGATTTCTCTTCAACTTCACTGGATGAAGTAAAACTATAACAGGTATACTTACAAGGATTTCGTAGATAATCAGGAATGCCATATTTGCTCTGGCTTGACATGTAATCATCATCTGAAATTCCACTGTTTAGTGAAGAACTGTCCACTAAAGTGGCTTGAGCTTTCCGGATTGCTTCTTCCTCGCAGACAATTTTACAACCATGGTTAAACCTGACGCGTTTATTTGAGCTGGAATCTGAACTGTTGCCTTTCCTTTTCAATATAGATCTCAACTGCCGGCCACTATCATGGCATGCATTTACACAAAGCTCTTTAACTGCTACATCACCAACTTCTTGAGAACTCAGTCTTCGACCTTCAGCTTCGTCTTCTTGCAGCCTAATTTTGGCTGCCATGTGATTAGCACGCCGATCTTTGGTGCCATGTGATGACCTGGGAACTACATTATCAATGTTCAAATAAGATTGTCGATTAGTAACAATGTTCATATATAAGCGCTCCCCAGAATTCTCCATTCCTGAAGCCACTTTATCATATTCGTCTTCCTCTTCCTGCATTCAGTTGTAATAATAAACAACCATCAAATGCAGTCACAATCCTCCAAAGAAAAAGAGGAACAAAGGAAGATGTAATATTTCAATTGAAACAATTATAATGAGGTAACAAAATAAATGTTCCTCATTTGCTATTAATAAGCTGTACTAAAAATGAAAACACAAACCTTCTGAAGTAAACATATCACAGCTTGCTAAACTGAATAACTAATGTGTATTGCTGTTCATGCATCTACTTATTTGTATACAGATATAAATCAAACACGAGGAGCTGTCTCCTATAAGTTAAGGCCAAATAAATTGTTATATTTTTTTCAATTTGCTTTTGGGGAGTCAGAAGCTGATTTTGCAGTAAGCTCAAATTTGAAGTTTTTGCCCAAAAGGTAACTAACCTACAACCAAACTTAAAAATGCTGCAGTTTAGCAAACAACCATAGTTTTTGGCAAACGAGTAACTTCCTTTCTTGGATTCTTGATACCATGTTAGGAAAAATCAACTAAAAAGGAAACTGGAGAGGAACAACAGATAAGGAAATTAAAACAAAGAAAAAAAAAAAGAAACCTCATTATCGAGAGTACGATCCAGTCCAATGGAAGATCTGATGTCCCATTCATCCACGTCATCGTGCGCCACTCCCCCGCTGCGCAGCGTATTGTACTCTTTATCTTCATCATCGCCGAGCTGTCTATGAAATTTCCTCCGGCGACTCCTGTTGAACTCATCAAAGGAAGAGGAACACGGAAGTTCGTCCCTGTGAGAGGGGGCGGCGGCGTCTCTTCTCCACTCTCTTCTCTCGACCTCGTCGTCAGTGAGAGACCAAAGAGTCGATTGTAGAGACGAAAACGGTTGCTGCGACGACGATGACGTCAGCGATCCGAAAATCTTCTCCACGCGGACTCTGAAGGTATCGTCCATGGATTCGATTGATTGCTATTTTGTTTGCTAAGCTAAATTATATTTATCATATCACACGCTTCGGTTTCGGTGGATGTAGGAGATTAGCATTTCAATTCACCGCCTCGTTGCAAGGGCGTTATAGTAATTTGAAATTTCGGCCTTTTGGAGGGCCCATGTATGGATGGGAGCCATTATGGGCTTTTAGCAAATCCAGTGCTTGCGACGCACAAAGTAATCTCCCTAGTAACGGCCTTATTAGATCAGTTTGAAAGCAACAGAATAGTATCGGTTGTAGAAAAGAAAAGCGAGACATTTGCTGTACTTTAGCTCCTTCTTGTTCATATGAGCGGTCCCTGTCTTCTGTCGCTCCTTTGGCTTTTTTTCTGTTCCTATCTCAGTTAATCCCATTTTGCCTTTTTAACTCTCCTACAAATGTTGGGTTGGCACTTAATTTGGTCTACTCACTACTCCACATGTTTCCAATCCCATGATGCATGGTGGTGCCTTCTTAAGCAACCATTTGGTATTATTAGGTGGTCAATGACTAAGCGTTCTAAATGATTTGTTGGTAAACAAACTCCTTAAGTGTTTGTTCATATCGAGTTTGAACAAAATTTTAAAGTTCATTTGCACAAATGAGTTAAATTAGAATACGTATATTCCGCTTGTTTATGTTCATAAATAAATTCATTTATTGTTTATGAATTTTTTCCATTTAAAATTTTGTTTATGTTTATTATTTTTATATTAAATGATTTTTAGTATTGTCACAATTAAAATCTTCATCATGTTGCTTTATATTTACATCAAGATATTTTAATAATATATAATTTTTTTATATTAATGCTGAATTTTTACTATTTCACACTAATAAAAGCAAAAAACAAAAAAACAAAAAAATGTATAAGATGTGAAAACTTTAATTCACATTTTTCACAATCAGAAAGAGAGTTGTTGTTTGTATATATAAAACAAAAATCTCATTTCTTTTATTTTTTTCAATGATAACTAAGTCATTAAATGTATTATACAATTAGAATTATGAGCTTTTTTTAATAATATTATATATATATATATATATATATATATATTGATACATTCCGTAAATTATGAATTTTTATGAATAAATCAATTTATTAGTAAATTAGTTTAATTAAAACTTTGGAATTAGTAAAACGTCAAATGTGAACGTAAAAATAAAAAAAGAAAAAGACATAAGACCCTTTTTATTTTCTATAGACATTTATGTTTCATATTTATTAGAAAGACAATTCAGTACATATAGATTTTTTTTTTTTCACGCTGTCTTTGTTTTTTTGTATATTTTTGTGGAATTACACCGGCCACCTTGTTGCGCCGTTCTTGGTTCCCTCATTATTACAATATCTAAATTCTCGATGTATTTTTATTTATATTTGTTCATATTATCGCATGTAGTTATATTTTCGCTTATTCTCTTCTTCTTTTTCTATTTTTTTCACTCATTTTCTTTCTCAAAAAAATGAAGAAAATGAAGACAAAATGTACGTAAAATTTTGTTTTTGTTTTCTAATATCTAGTTATTATTTTTGTTGTTTATAATAAAAAATTATTAATTTTTATAATTTTAGATGAAAAATAGTTAATAAATGAATATCTTTTAGTTAAAAATCAATCAATCATAGAGAGAAAAAAAAATTATATTTGTTAGATGTTGAAAACGATGTACACGTTTTAATTATTCTTATTTTTTATTTTTATTTATCAATGGTAGCATCTACAAAAAATAAACATAAAATAAACATTTTTCTACAAATTGTTTCATATATTTAATTTTTGACAATTTTATTTTTACTTTCTAAGATCTAGTTGTTGTTTTTATTGCTTATAATAAAAAAAAATATGAGTTTTTATACATTTTAGATAAAAATAATTAATAAATGAATATTTTTGAGCTAAAAATCAATCATAGATAGAGAGAAAAATCATATTTGTTAGAGGTTTAAGATAATATATACATTCTAATTATTCTTTTTTTTTGTTTTATCGATGGTTGCATCAACAAAAAATAAATATAAAATAAATATTTTTTTACAAACTGTTTTTTGTATTTAATTTTAAATAATTTTAAATCAGTAATAAGTCATTTGTACCCAGTAATAAACTAAAATAAATTAGTAATAAATCATTTATAATCATTTTACCATGTAAAAAAAACTAAACGCAAACAACGTCATCAAACTTTTTCTTTCTGTTTTATTGATGGTTGTATCAACAAAAAAATAAATACATAATAAACATAAAAAAATTTGTAATTAAATCAGTAATAAATTATTTATAATCTAGTAATAAATCAAAATAAATATGTAATAAACTATTTGTAAATATTTTATTACGTAAATAAAATTAAACGCAAATATCGACTTCAAGATAAACAAAAAATAAAACCTTTTGTAAACTGACAATAAACAAGAAATAAATCACTTATAACTATTTTATTGTGTAATAATAACAAAACGCAAATATTATCTTCAATCTCCAGTAACTCGATTTTTTCCTTTTTTTTATGACTAGTTTTGAGTTTAAATATGTTCATTTTGAACTAATTTCCATCTATAATATATCAAAACTCATGATATTTTATTATAAACAATAGAACAAGTATTCAAAATCATATTAAATTTATTTTTAAAGTGACAAATATATATAATAAAAAATTTTATCTCTCTGAAATAGATTTTGTAAATTCGTAATTGTGTGTGATGAAAAATATTTATTTTATTGATTTTGATCAATCAATAGTTTTCAAATGCAGCTCAAATAGATTTTTGAATGGTAGACGAAACAAGAAAAAGGTGAAGCTGGAAGGATTAGTTTCAATCTGTGTTTTATGATTTGATACGTTAATGAGTCGATAATGGAGATGCGCAGAGATTTTGGCGGTTGAAAATATGATTTGTTTCTTTTTTTACTGTGGATTTGTTAAAAAAATGATTTGTTGAATCAAGATTATTAAGGTATAAAGTTTTTGTTGATTTTTTCTCACTCCTGTTATGAAGGAATTTTGATGAATTTAGTCTATTACGGAGTAAAATTAGAGCATATTTTTGTGATAATTAGCTGTAAATCCGTTTTTTTGGAAATTGTAAATATTGGAGGTAAATTTGTCATTAGAATTTCATTTTTAGGTATTAATGTTCTTATCCCAAATAAAAACTTAATTTAAACTTAAATTCAATTTTATAACAACTAATATTTAAACATTAAAAACTTCACCTAGTTGGATCTAGGGGTGGCCACGGTTCAAGAACCATCGGTTCGCGGTTCCACTTTATTGAAATTGATCCGGAACTACCTATTAGATGGTTCAAGGCTAGTTCAGAATCGGTCAATTTCGATTTCGACCAGTTCGAACAACATTAAAAAAATAATTAGAACTTAATTTTTTTACCAAAAAAATAAATATATATAAATATATAGTTTGGAATCGAAATTGTCAGTTTCGGTTCAGAAAACCGACCCTAAATTGGTCCCTCCACGGTTTAGGGCTAGTTTTATCCCGATTTCGAGCTGGTTTTGACCTGTTTGAAATCGTTCCTGATTCAAACCGGCCGTGTAGTTGGATCCATTTGCATCGTTGGGTATTAGAATACATGTCACTACGCATCGTCGCAAAACATAACATTTGAAAGCGTTAATTTACACCGAATGTAAACGTATATCAAACTTGTAGGCACCAGCCACGAGAATGGCTAGTCCGGCTCGTTAGTGTATATGATTATCGGGAGGGACTTTGTATGGCAGTGGCGGAAAAAGAAATTGGAAAGTAACATAAAGGAAAAGAAACGCAACACAAGCGGTCAAAAAGTAAACAACATTAGCCCATTGTTGTCTTCATAAAGTTTTTCTCTAGGCCCATTTTTTCTTCTTACATTTTACTTTCATCTTTGATAAAAAAAGAAAAAAAAGATTTTACTTTTGATCTACTCTTGATCACTACTATATATCTTTATTTGATCGAATTATTATTTAATTCTTTTGTCAACCTTTTCTCTTTTCTTCCCAATAAAATTATATGAATGTTCAGTGTGAAAAGCATATATATGCTTTGACAAATGCTTGATGTTATATTATAAACTAATTGCATTATTGTGTATCGCACTTAATATAATTTATTATAATATGTATATGAAATAAAAGAAAATTATTTAAAACTTTTAAAGGTTATTATTTTATTATTTTATTTTTAAATTTTTTTCTGAAATTATTTTTAATTTGTAGCTTTTTAAAATTAATTTTAAAAGTAAATTTAAAATTATATTTTTAGTAGTATGTGCAATTTGAACAATGAATATATCCAATTTTTTCATTCGTATGCAATAATAAGTACTAATTTAATGTATAAAATCTTTTTAAATTAAAAAAATATAAAATGTTTTTGAAAATGAGTGATTTCAAAAAGATTTATCTTACACATAAAATAATTTTGGTCATTATTTATTAAAATTAAAATTTTATTTTATATATATTAAAGATAATTATTTAATTCCCAAATTCTGTATGATTTAATACTTAAAGTTAAATGTGTTATAATTGACCGAACAATAAATATAAAAAAATATTTAGTAATGACAATTTTGTACACTATCCATGAGTATCTATATGCACTCTACCTAATTAAATTGAGTAGTATATGAGTTAAACCAATACTCATAAAAATAGCATTAGGTTTGTGTAGGGTACAGAAAATGCAATCATTTACTCATACCCTACTCAAACTATTAAATTTACTCATATTCAAATCTATATATATGTCTTATATACACACATGCATATATATCCCTAACTAATATAAATAATGTCAACTATTTTCAATATTTTTTATTAAGTTAAATGCATAATATTTTTTAAAATAAATTAGAGACACAATGTTAAAGATTATGTAATTGAACTTAATAATTATGATACATATAATATATTGTATTTGGATAATTAGATAGACTTTGAAATTATTCAATTTGTCTTTTAATGTTTAATATTTTTTATTTGATTTTTTTAATATATGACCTATTTGAATATAATATGTATTGTTTTAGTTAAATATGGTTATAAATTAATAATTATATACATTATGTTTTAATTTTTACTAAGTGTTCTAAAAATATTTTGGCATGTATTTGGATAATAGGTATCCATGACTCGTCTAAAATTTTGTTGATATAGGATGAGTTTAATATTTACTTAAATGAGGATGAATGCATAAATGAATAGACCTACCATTATTTGGGTATGAATAATAATATAAACACTATCAAAATAAACATATCTTACTTGTTGTCATTCTAAAAATATTCGTAATTAGTTTAATCCTAATTAGTATAAAATTCTAAAACTTTAAGGAACGAGAACAAAAAGAAATAGCGATATAAAAGACTTTCAAAACAAATAAAATATGAAATGATGTGTCAAGTACACACATATATATATATTCAATAATGTCATGCCTTGCGACGTGAAATATGAATATATTAATTTATAAATTAATTATTTTGAGAGAATTTTTATTCATAAGATATTTTTCTACATGGTGTGTTTAATAAATAAATAAATAAAAAAGCGTTCAGTTCATCAAGTGATCCGAATTTCAATATTTTACTTTTTGAAAAAAACAACTTATAGTTTATGCAATTATTTGACATTTACTTCTAATAATTTTTGGTTTCCATTTGCAATACAATATACATTGCGTGTGTGATATTTTCAAGATACGGATCTGATACTTTCAATATATATATATATATAAGAAGGATTACAAATAATTTTATGGAGAGATTTAGTTAAAAATGGAAAAAAATTAGTTACAGAATAATTAAAATTCATCAAGTTATAGCTTTTTTAAATTGCAAGGCTTTATTTATTATGATAATTTATTTTTATTATAGATAATTATAATTTATAATCTATAATATTAAATTTTGTATATGCACTATACAAATTTGTGTAATTTGACGGAATAATGAAAACACAATAAATTTATATTAAAAATGTGATTTACAAAGAAGTATTTCTTTTATAAATACAAAGTTTTACTATATATTAATTTTTTAAAATATATTTATAAATAAAAATATTATCTTAATTCTATTTTGACATTTTAATTATAGTAGTAAATATGTATATTGATGATAAACAAAAAAAAAGATTTTCTTTATTTTCGACGTTATTTTGTTTAACTTTTCTATTAACCTTATATACATTTTATTTAGTTTTTAAGTTTAATTTTTCATTATTTTGTCTTAAATTTATTTTTCATGGACTTATGAATAAAATTATATTATTAAAATTTTTATTTTATATATATTTTAGAAAATTTATAATTTTTTATAATTTAAATAATTTATTTTTTATTTATATGAATATAAAATTATAAAAATTAGTTAATTCACGTATTTAATAATCGCGTACAACAAACATAAAGTAAAGCTAGTGTTTTTAAAATCGAATTAAAGATGAAGTTAGTGCCCAATCAATTTAATTAATTTGATCAATTTAATCATTTAATTTAAATAATTTTTAAAATAAAAATATATAATAATATTTTAAAAATAAAAAGTATAATATGATGATATAATAAAATATGTTTGAAATATTTAAATTTCCAATAAAATGACGTAATTTTTAAAAATATTAAATTTTGTATGACACGATGTAATTTTAAATTGGTTGGATTTAATATAATTCTTGAATTTTATCAATATTTTTAATTTAAAGTAATTTTCAATAAATGAATTTTGACACAACTAATTTAGATCATTAGTTTAATCAGTTAGTCTAAATCCAGTATGAAAACCTTAGTTAACGACTACTGGGCCCCCAGCACCTGAGGATGAGGACGGTCTAGGTGCGGGGCAGTAGAGCTGTTTGTGGGTCCCTGTAGAAAGATTTTTATTTTCCTTTTATTTTACCCAATTCTTTTCGATGAAATGAGTGATTTGCGGTCGCTTAATATTAGAATTATTGTTAATAATATTTTATTATTAAGTTAGGAGCATAATTGCTTTTTTTTTTTTTTAATTATTTATTTTCCTTTTGGTACTGGGGCAAGCAGGGACTTTCATTTTCTGTTGTCGACCAAGTAATGGAGGGAAGTTTGGGTTGGGCCCCTCTACTTCAAGTGCTGACTGTGCGTTTCAGAGGCATCTTTCAGATCCGATGCCGCTCGTCCACGCGCTCTACCTGTTATGTCCTGCAGCTTATTCATATTCTTGCCCGGTTATAAATAAATATAATTCACAAACTAATATCAATTTAAGCAATACTGCTCCCTTGTGGTTCTTATTGTCTCTAACGGTGAAATTGATTTTACATATTCTTTTAATATGGTGTATATTGACTCAATCTTAAGATTTTGACAGTGGAGTTTAATTTTATATTGAGATAATTAAGGATCATATTGCAAATCAATATATTTTTATTTTGTTAATTTTTTAGTTATTATCTTAAATTGTAAAATATTTTATTTACACCAATGATATAAGTTGGTAAAATAAATGAGTTTTGAATAATAATATTTTTTATATGGAGAAAATTTGATAAAACTTGTGATAGAAGGAGAAAAATCTTTTATAAATCAGTTGAAGTTGTGCATGCTGAAGTTATTTTATTAGAAATTTTAAGAAAAGTAAAGATGATTTCGCTATCACTTTTTTATTGAATGAATTGAATTTTAAAATAGAAATTATTAAAATTTATTCTAAATAAAGAAGATTGAAGAAAAATTATTACTTTCTTAATTTTTTGAATTCGATTCATTAGGCTAGGATTCACATCAAGTTAATGTAGGAATTGCACTTTAAGAGCATATATAAATTAATTTAAAAATATTTTTATCAATTATTTTTTTAAAAACATTATGATAATTTTATGTTTGCATGTTGTTCTTTGGTTGTTGGATAAAGAATGCACTAGATAATGGGGAATATTTTATGATGTTACATGCTGCACGAGAATTCAATTAAATCTTCTGAACTTGGCAATCATCAATTATATTTAAAAGGAAAGTAGTAGAAAAACAAGGATACTTCTCCTGCCCTCTCGTTAACACTGTCAATCGCTCCACTTGTCCGGAAGGTTATATCACGCTCCGGCGTGTGGCTTTGGTAAAAGCCTGTCGTCCTCGGTTTCCTATGAACTTGTAAAGCTAACGATTGTCAGTGGCTCAGAGCCAGCAACGTTCTTTTAAGTGGCTGAAACGACACCGTCTTGTTGTCTAGCGTAGAGTGTATGTTTGAATAGCTCCGCGCAGTCCACTATCCACTCTGTTAAAATCGCCATCTCCTAAATTTTGCCTCGCAAAACTGAAAAAGAAAGCGCAAAAGAAAAGAGAGAAAAAAAAAAAAGGGAGGAGGGGAACCGCTTTTATCTATGTAGTTGTAGTACGCCCTGTATTTGGTTTAGATATTTACAGGTTAATGAAGTCGCCTAATCGATCCACTCAATTTCCAAGGTTCCAATAAACCCAACCTCCTAAATCCAAAATCGGTCATGTTTTCTTGCCCATTTCTAGGGTTTCTTACATTCTCCTTGTTTGTCTGTACTCTACTCTCCTAGTGTTTTTAAATCAAACACACATTAAAAAAAAAAAAAAAAAAAGAAAGTGTTACAAGCTCCGCCAATCGAGCTCATTTGCGTAAAGTAGTGGACTGGTAGCTGTTGTTTATGGTTAGGATCGGTGTAGTGTTGAAGATCTCAGCTTAATTTTGATGTTTGGAGGCGGTTGTGACATTAGATTAGCTTCACGCTTCAAAGATCGAGCATTGTGGTAATGGTTATTACAATTTATTGTAAGGAGGAAGAATCGCTGTCTCAAATATGCATTTCGCTAAGCTCGACGACTCTCCTATGTTTCGCAAGCAGGTCCGTCTTTCTCTCTTTCTATCTTCGCTTTCTGTGACCTCAGCAAATGGTGTTTGCTCTATCTCAAATTAGCTGAATTCCAAACTCGATACTCGTTATCACCATATTGACGATGCAACGTCCTTCTTCTTCTTCTTCTTATTTTAACTGAAAAAAAAAAAGTAAAATAAAGTTGGGGCTGAAAAGTAGAAGTTTCTGCAGTTTTGATAAATCAGTTGCTTTGATAGCTGGCTACTCATATTGCTATGCCTTTTTATATATTTTTTTCCCCTTCTTTGTCAATCTGAAAATTGCTGATATATATCCTGGAAGTTTAAGGAAAGCTTTATTAAAATGGAAATTATCGTATCGGTTAGAGGTTTATTTGTAATTGATTTAGTAATCGGTTACAATTTCCAAGGAAAATAGATCTGCATTTGTCAAGCTGGAGGACAACAGTAAATCGTTGTGATCTTTATAAATAAATGATCGGCTTGTATAAGTAAATCCCCTTTTAAGAAAAATTATTACGATGATTTGTATTGGTGATCTTATTACTTAAATCTAAATTCTTAAGGCTCATAAATAGCTTTTCGCTAAACATATTTCCTTTATTGTCTCAGTTCTCTCTCCTGATGTGGTTTCATTTTACTTATCCTAATCTATACCTAACCATGTGTTTTTAGGGTGGAGGATGGAGAACTAACAAACTCCAGTGTACTTTTGCACTGTTCGGCACCCAAAAAAAAAAAAAAGGAAAATTGCAGCATAAGAAGCATTAGTCTTAATTTTATGAAATGCACATGGACGATATTGTTTACTTCTCTACAAGATATATACACGATTAGCACTCTTTGGAAGTTTTCTTGTCAAACAAATTGTTTTGATGTTTGCAGTCATACATTTATGTTTTATGCAGCCTATATTCATTTTAGATTGTTTTGTAATATACTGGGGTATGTTGATTTCTTCGGTGAAACAGATACAGTCCTTGGAGGAAAGTGCTGAATTGTTAAGGGAGAGAAGTTTAAAGTTCTACAAAGGATGTCGAAAATACACGTATGTCTGTTTCACTTGAACTAAGTGTCTATAAGAATGTTTTTTTCTATCTGTTTGCTCTATATTAATTTATAATGTTGACAAAATAAAGTAGCATATTAGATAACCTCTATGTGTGGTAACCTTTAATTGACATCATAAACAGATAATTTTTATGTGTGATAGAACATGACACATTTAAGGTGATGAAATTTTCCTCTCTTGAGGGGGAGGATGGGGGTTCGAGATGGTATTATTCGTCCTTTTGGAAGTCAGTTAACTTCTAGTTTTTGTGAAGGTTTCTGGTGTTGTGAATTTCTTCTTCTAGATCATTAATATGGAGTGGCAAGTTTGTGCCTTTACTTGATCTGCACTCATGTTTTTAATTGATATGTTAAATTACACGCTTCAAGATGCTAAATTGCTCTAGTTGAGTTGGCATTATATGCCCTTAAATAGTATCCAGTATTTCTTCATTTTTTCTTTCATGCTTATTTCGATGGGCTTTGTATCTATGCACTTTTCACTATCAGTGAAGGACTAGGAGAGGGATATGATGGGGACATTGCCTTTGCTAGTGCTCTAGAAGGTTTTGGTGGAGGGCATAATGATCCTATCAGTGTGGCCTTTGGAGGTAATTTTAATTGGATTGGAAGTTACCTTTCTTAATGGTCGCAATTTTTTAGTTGATGGTTGCTCGAGATTGTGGAATTATTGATGGAAGATATATTTGCTACTGTAGGCCCTGTTATGACCAAATTTACCATAGCCTTGAGAGAGATTGGGACATACAAGGAAGTACTTCGATCTCAGGTAATTCTGATGTTTTCACTTTCTATGGTTATTGCAAAATATTATGGTAATTTCTTTTTGTTGTGCTTTGTTTTGGACTATCAGAATATTAAGTTAATGCTCAAGGAATCCCTATGCTAGTTCAGTATGCGTCTAACTTCTTGTTACCGTTTGACTGCCATATAATTTTCTAAATAATGAAAGCATTTCCACTTCTTAATCTCTTTTCTTCTTATCAATATGACTTAAGCAAAGTTTATTATACTCCAAGGATGTGTGTTCCTCACAGTTCAACCTCATAACTTTTGTTGTGATTGTGTTTGCTTTGAAAGAGCAAGAAACAGATTGCATGTCTTGACTTCCGAAAAGCCAGAGGCGGCGATAATAAAATTAAGATTTATTACACGCTTATGGCCATCTGACTTCAACTTGTTATAGTTGCCCAAGTATCGTTACTTTTTTGGTTTTCCTCTTGCAATCCAATGAAGCTTTCAAGCATAACTATGTTTGATGGATGTTGGTGTGGGCAATGCACTAGATATCGATTAGTCTAGACAAATAGCGCTTGGGGAACTTCAAATTAATATCTGATAAAAGTGAAAATCAGGTCAAGGAAGCAGGGAGATCGTAGAGTTCAGTATCTAGATCAGTTTGACATGGGCCTATTTTTTTTTTTTTTTTTTTAATGAAAACGGTGAATTTGCACCCAGGCTTCCCAGCTACGCTGGCATCCCCTTAGCACAAACATCACGCCTAACCTCAACCAATTTATTAAAAGAATTAAAAATCATGAAATGTTAACAGCCCATAACATGGGAAAGGTTACAACCAAGCAAGAAAGTGTCAATCTGGAAAACGGTAGTATAATCAAATCAAGTTATATATGTTTTTAGGTTAAATAATTCTTAGTCTACAATTATACAAAAATTGGAGTTTATGAAACCAAATTCTTGATATATATATATATAATTTTATTTTATTTGTATATATATCAAATTCTATTTTATTTGTTAAAAATTCAACTTTATTCTCATCTGAACTGAGATGCTTTTTATTTCCCTTTTTCAGGTCGAGCACATGCTGAATGACAGATTACTACAATTTGTTAATATTGATTTACATGAGGTCAAGGTACTGTAAATTGTGTATTCTGGCTATAAATGATAGTTAATCCATAATATGCAATCCTAAGGTAAATACCTAGCGATCGAGTTTTTTCAGAACATGCTTTCTGCAATGTTGTGGCTTGACCATTTCCTTCTTCGGCAACTTGAGACTTCTAATTATATAGGACATATTTATTATATAGTTGCTCGAGTGATTAATTGTTTTGATTGCCCCTGCATAATAGGTGTCCAAATTCTCCATGCACCTGACTTTCTCATTTAGAGTGATTGTGTAAGGTTGTTGCCCAAGGAGTCAAGATTTTGCTGTTTGAACATTGATTGCTGCAAATTTCACCCCTTGATTTTCTTCTTTAATGGTCCTCCTTTGATGGTCATGTGCAAAAAATAATAGCTATTCTATTATATGCAACCCTATGGTAAATACCTAGCAACCAAGCTTTTCCAGAACATGCATTCTGCAACGCTGTGACTTGTCCACTTCCTTCTCCTTTAACTTGCAAATTCTAATTATTTAGGACATCTATTCTATTGTTGTTCAGTATTTAATTTCTTGGATTCTCCCAGCATAAAATTTTTCCATATTGTCCATGCCTCTGATGATCTCATTTACTGTGGAAGGGTCTTGCTCAGCAGTTAGAACTTTGCTGTTTCAACATTAATTGCTGCAAGTTTCCTCCCTCGATTTTCTTCTTTAACAGTCATCCTTTGATGGTCATTTAACAGCTAACTTATTAATGTTCTTTTAAAAGATATTGTCTTTGTGCAGGAAGCAAGGAAGCGTTTTGACAAGGCTAGCCTTCTTTATGATCAGGTAATTCGCCCTTGTTAGATTTGCTCATAATTTTCTCATTATTGGAATAAGCTTGTCATAATTTTTACAGATAAAGGCATAGCTTTTAATTGTTGTTAAGTATTGAAGTAGGTTACAATTGAGAAATTTTAGTATTTGAAACTTTAAGAAAAATCTTTAGAACTCCTTGATTATTATTATACCTTCTGAAGTTGACAGCTGCTCGTAAATAAAATAGTTCTTTTAGCTATCTGAGGTATGGGTTATGCAAGAGTATAGAACTTTGACCTTCCAAACTTTTGCATGGTTTAGATTTCTCTAAATATGGAAATTGGACTTTGTTGAACTGGCCTAGAAAGCAATATTGTGCAATTGTCTGCAGTATGATGGGTTTCACATCACTATTTTGGTTTCCTTAGATCTATATTTCAGAATGTATTCTTAATCGTATTAAATACATTTCTAAATTGATTATTTTTTATTTATGCTACGTCATAGTCTCGTGAGAAGTTTCTGTCGCTGAGGAAAGGCACAAAGACTGATGTAGCTACCTTGTTAGAGGAGGTATTGTACATGATTTTTAATTTATATATGCACACAATCTTTTCCATAGTTATCTTTATTTTATTTTTTTCTAATATTATTTCCTGCATATCAGGAGCTTCACAATGCAAGGTCTGTATTTGAGCAAGCTCGCTTTAATCTGGTAAGTAAACATCCCAAACTATTTGTTCCCTCAATGATTATTGGTTTCAATGATATTGTAGCGTCAGCTGTTGTTAAGTTGATAATCATCCCACTCTCATTCTAGGTGACAGCTCTTTCTAATGTGGAGGCAAAGAAGAGGTTTGAATTTTTAGAGGCTGTCAGTGGGACAATGGATGCACATCTTCGTTACTTCAAGCAGGTATATATCATGGAGGGGCTTCTTGGCTTTTGTACTTGCATTATCACCTATGTCTATATGCGTAAGCGAGATTTTTTTTAAAATGTAGGGCTACGAGTTGTTGCATCAAATGGAGCCATATATAAATCAGGTTGGTCATAAATTTTATTTTGTCTTTAAGTTGCTAGCAATTTGGATTCTGTTTTCATGTATTTTTGTTGCAACATATACAATATGTCTATTATTCTGAGGAAACCACTGTTCAGATTAATTCTTCTAAATATTTAGAAGTAAACCAAAAGTTACCACTACGAGGGGGCAAATGGCAGGAAATCAAATTTGCCCCATTGAATTAAGCCATTGCTGTCATAGCACAGTAAGTGGTACCTTTTAGTATCCTCCAGGTAATAACTAACAGCTACTACAATTTTATATTATAGTGTAAAAAGGGCTTTTGGAAAGCTTAATTGACTGGAAAGGTTGATCTGTTCATGTTCTAGAGTTTAGATGTGGCACTGTGCTTTTGTCTCAAAGTCAAGCTAATACCTAAGTATTTATTTCCTTCCTAAGTGTGTACAAATGATGCACTGGTTATTTGGCCAACTCATTAACTGGAAAGTGTTATGCAGCCTCAGAGGAAGCAAGATGGTTAGAAAAGGTTTTTGTTGTCAGATGAATCTTGATATGGTGTTGCTTTTTCATTTATGAACATAAAATGCCACTTTTCATTTTCAGGTTCTGACTTATGCTCAACAGTCAAGGGAGAGGTCCAACTATGAGCAGGCAGCACTCAATGAAAGGATGCAAGAGTACAAAAGGCAGCTTGATCGTGAGAGTAGATGGTCTTCCAATGGTTCTAATGGCTCTCCTAATGGAGATGGTATACAGGCTATTGGTAGAAGTTCACATAAAATGATAGAGGCAGTTATGCAATCTGCTGCAAAGGGAAAGGTACATAAATAATTGAAAAGGCATTCAGTTTCTTCTTTGGGTGTGTAGTTCTAAAATAACAAGCAAACTTTCAGGTTCAAA
>CATIWR010282659.1:0-21177 GCA_949677035.1 Omphalea diandra
AAATCGTGGAGCCATTCTCAATCGCGATTCATCCAAATGAATGAGTCAAATATTGACAGATGAAATCATGGTGTGTGTCATGCCCTAGTCGTGACCGCGAATTTTGAAGTGACTCAAAAAGGAAGCAAGTCCACAGTCACAGCATGACACGTGTTCCAGCATACCATTGGAAGTTAAATTTCGCGAAGGCATCTTGTTGGTAGTGACCGCGAATCATGAAAAAGAAGATAACTATTTTTGGCATACGAATTTGCGTCCTCTGTCGCGCCCTGTATAAGAAATCTCACGATCGCGACTTCTGAAAGTAGGTTAAAGAGCAACTGCTATATTTTCTTGGTGAACTAATCAGAAGCTATCACTCGGACTAGTCATTAGACACAAATAGGATTTTCCTTTAGAAATTTAGATTTTGCGACCGCTAATGAGTAGTAGCGACCGTGAATTGAGACTATTAAGCATTTAATGCAAAATTTGTCAAGCATGTCTCAAAGATTTGATGAGCTATGATCTGCAACATCTCTTTGGTGAAGTTTGGGTATAAATACTCCACCAAACAACAATGAATGGGTTGCTAAGAAATTTATTACAAGTAATTAAAGCTCCTAATCTTTACTAATCATTTTTTTCAATTTTCTTTATGAAATTGTAAGTGTTTGGTGTGAGCATTAAACGCCAAGTTGTAAGGTTGTAGTGTTAGCCTATAAAAACACTTCAAGAAAAGTTTAAGTGTGAGCCTAGTGAAACACTAAAGTGAGGTTGTGTGTTAGCCTAAAAACACATTGTTGTGAGGTTGTGTGTTAGCCTAAAAACACATTGTTGTAAGGTTGTGTGTGAGCCATCAAAAAACAAGTTGTACAAGTTGGGTGTGAGCTTGAAAACACCTTGAGATAGTGAAATACCCAATTGGTAGATTGGGGAGTGGACGTAGGGTCGATTATACCCGAACCACTATAAATCGTTGTCTCAATTCTATTCATTCTTCTTCCCCTCTTATTTGTCCTTTAAATTTTTATACACCAATTCAACCCCCCTTCTTGGTGCCAAGGGACAACATTGTTTTTAGGTTTTCTTCCTTCTTTGTAATCTAACACAAAAAAAAAATGTCATGTTATTATTTTTATTAGAAAATTGGTCGGATTATAGTCAAACACTAACATAGAAATAAATTATTAATTATAGCAATTTTATTGATGTAAATTCAAATTTATGATAAATTTAAAAATTAACTTAAAATTTGAATTTTTAAATAATTATGCCTTTAAAAAATTAGAATATAGTTACTAAATTTATAATTTTTTATTACAATTACAATTTTGCTTAAAATTTTAAATTTTCTAGACATGTAGCCAACATTCATTGTTGTTTGCTATAGGTGGTTATCTATCTTTTCAGAAGAATTATCTTGAGGTTAATTTCCTATCTGGGTATAGCTGCATTTTGTTTTACAATTACTCTAGGGTTGTAAAAGATATAGTTCTTTCTATCATATGTGATTTATTCAGTCCAAATGTCTTAGGAAAAATAATTGCTGATTTAATCCATACATATGTGTTAAAGAACAATGGCAAAAAGGATTTGTATTAGTGGCATTTATTAGATAATGTATACTTTTTCATTTACAGATTTATATTAGCTTCACTGGTATGAGAGTTTTTGGGTTCATATCTTTGTGATATGAAATTTGAGAAAAATTAAGAGGTTATAAAAATAGGGTTAGTGATTTGGATGTTCCTTTAGAGATGAGGCATAAATTTATTTCTTTCCTCTCCTCTATATATTAGCCACGTGCTTAAAAATGTGAAACATTAAATATTTTGTTCAAATATGACCCTTTTCATATGTACCATTTCACTCATTTTTGTTATATGTCCTAAGATTACATCTAGAAATCTCTTATAAACTCACTATATCATCTAATTGTATCTATTTTAATCAACTATAGAACCTTCTCATCATTCAACCTTTTTTTTTTTTTTTTGTCAATGTCTCAAAATTAACCACTTAATTATAATTGACTTATCATAGTGACAACAGTAATCTTTTTATAATTCTCACTAAATTAAGAAAATTATTATAATCATGTGAGTGTGAGATATAATAATACTTCATACTTATCTTTTCATAATTCATACAGAATTAGACAGAACTCTTAATATAGTACTATATTGCAAATTCGAGTATAAGACTCGATTCCAACATTTTTTGAAGTTAGGCGGTCAAGTGCGTTGGCTAACTATTAGTGAATATTAATTATTAATATTGCATGTTATCAAGTAATAATTGTAAGCTTCATGACCTTGAGAAAAAAATTCTAAATCTAAATACTAATCAAATGTTGGCCATGCAAAAATATGATATCTAATCTTTAAAAAATGTAGTTATTTAGAAGTGTCAACCATACCTTGGGATGAAGTTTTAAGTATATTGTGAGAGCCACAAACATTACATTACAACAAGGAGCTTGGGCTTATTGTCCCATGTATAACATTGAATTTCAATAAATGAAATGAAATTGTGAGCCCTAAAGGTCAAGGCTTAAGGGCAGGTGGGGGACCCTAGAAGGCCCTCTCAATAGTCATTTATTTTTGGCACTTAACGTGATTATCTTTGCTTGGAATGATGAAACGTGATTATCTTTGCTTGGAACTATAAAGCGTAATTATCACCAATCAATGTAATTAGTTCCTATGTTATCTGAAGCATGAAGATAGTAAGGACTTGTTGGGTCCAAGATTAGTGAAATAATTTGTAGCCATTATAAAAGACAGAAAAAAATACCTCAAGAGAGGAAGGTTATAATATTGCTAAACCAAACTTGCTCTAATACCAAATAGAAAAGTAAATATATTTAATATCTTATATCAATTAAGAACATACCTATATACACACATATTTGGTCAACTCTAGGATATATAGAGCTTCATTACCCTATACTCAAGCAAATTACAATATTCATTAACATAATATTTTCTCATAAATCCTAAATAATCACAATGTCTGCTAATAGGTTTAAATATAATGACCCTTAAAATTTTTATTATTTAAAGTTTAATGTAAATTAAAATGACTTATTGTAGATCATATCAAAATTTATCACCTCTTGTTAAACTCAAAAACCAAAAAATATATATATATATATGGATAGAATCTTGAAAATTTATATAATTTATACTTTACTAAATAAAGGTATATATGAAATTGTATTTGTTTGTACATAATATTAATGAAAGACATTTTTATCTAATGTATATTTTTAACTTTCTACAATTGTGAAAATGTAATATTTTTAATCTTTAAAATAAAAAAAAAATATTTCTTTATATACATGAAAAATTCAAGATGAAGCACATGACATTACAGAATTAAACTTTACCAAAAGTACAACATTTTTAAACATTCCAAGCATCAAAATTTTATGATTTGAAGCATTTTTTTTAAAGGACAACCAAAAGCATCATTAAATTATTAAATTTTGTTGAAGACCATAACTTGCCATAGAACTTTAATTATAACTATTACAAGTATATGTTTTTTTAAAAAAATTTGTTAATAAGGGCATGTGAATATGCAAATGTTTGTTAGCAGTATTGCTTGCACATATGCAGTCCATGACAATTTTAGTTGTCCATTTTTTGTGCTTATAATTCTTTATGGAGTCCTATGAATATTGACAATCTACTATTGAAGTCTAACACTACTTATGCATTTTATTTATATATGTTTACAATATTTAGTACTTAGATGGAAGGTTAAAATATAATAATTTTCATGGATCAAATTTATAAAGATTTTATAACAATAATGTTGGCCTAGGGCACCAAGAAGGGAAGTTAAATTGGTGTTCAATTAAAAATAAAATGACGGATAAGGTGTTTAAGAAGTTGAGTAGAAAAAGAGAGAAATTGACATAAGTGTTTATAGTGGTTCGGGTGTTAACTAACCCAACGTCCACTCCCTAATTCTCTACAATTGGGTGTTTCACTCAACTCAATAGGTGTTTCAAGCTCACACCAAACTTTTACAACTTGTGTTTTCTAAACTCACACAAAAATCTCTTACAAGTGTTTTCAAGACTCACATTAAAATCTCTCACAAGTATTTTCAAGGTTCACACTAAAAGCTCTTACAATGGTGTTTATTGCTCACACCAAACAATCACTTAAAGCATAAATAAGAATTAAAAGAATGAGTAGCTAATTAACAAGAGTATGGTTATAAATTAATGAATTCTCCTGCATTTACATCTGTTTGGTGGAGTATTTATAACTCATATCCACCAAAGAGATGTTAGACTAAAACTATCAACAAATCTCTAAGATGTGCTAGCCATATTCAAAATTAAATGTTTATCAAGTTGAAGTCGCGGTCACTACTACCTTTTCGCGATCGCAAATTTCCATTTTCTATAGAGGAGTAGAAAATTTTGATGAAAATCACTGTTTGTGTCTAACGTTTAGTCCACATGTCAGCTTTTCATTGGTCATCCAGGAAAATATAGTCGTTGTGTTCTAACCACTCTCAAAAGTCGCGATTGCGAGATATCAATGCCTTGGATGAGACTGAGACCGCGAATTCCTCTGTTTGAAGAGAACTTCAACTGCTTGAGTTACGATCGCAAACAAACTTTTGCCCTCGTGAATTTTTATCTTACTGATTCACGGTCACGACTTATAATACACTCACTACAAATTAAAATGAACTCTACAAGGTTGGAGATTTGAACTCCATCCAACTTCCAATGAAAAAATCTAACTTATAATCTGCAAAACATCACTTAATGAAAGCATTAGAATTGATCAGTCTCTATTGTCAAGATCAAAAGAGGTTCATGACTTAGGTTAAAGCAATATAGTCCAACAATCTCCCTTTTTTTGTTTTGACAACTTAGATTGATCCTAAGGGAAACAATAAATGCATGAGTTTTAAAGTTGTGAAGTTGGAATGGTAAATTGTTCAATATGGTCTTAGAATCTTTAGCAAAAATTTCTAAGCATGACTTCTAAACAATCAAGGTAAGAATTCTAAAAAAAAAAAAAAAATCTAAGTATGATGAGTATGAAGCTCCCCTTCAACTTACGCTATTATTTTCTCTCCCCCTTTGATTCTTTCTTGATTCTATCTCTCCCCTTTTGGCAAGATCAAAAAGAGGGTAATGGGAAAAGAGCAATTGCATAAAAATAATTAGACAAGTATTCATAGGGAGCAAATGCATAACAAAGTGAAATAAAATAATCACAATAAGATAGAAAATGTCAAAGAACAAACACTTTTAATATATATTCATAAAAAGTTATGGGATCATAATTTTTTCATTCAAAAGGAAAAAGAAAAAATAGAAGGAGATCCTATACTAGAAAGCAAAAGAATCATCATCATCTCTAGAAATTTCTTCTTCTTCTTCATTATCTCCACCTTCTGCTTGATCTCTATCTTCAACTCCATGATGGCCTTCTTCTTCTTCAGTATCTTTAAACTCAGTAAAGTCTGAAAGATGACAAAGAGGAACTCCCAATTTATCTTGCAAGTCCACCATGTCACTATGAAGATGTAAGAGAAAAAGGAATCTCCTCTTTATCATCCTCATCATCTTATCCAATTTGTTACTGATAGTGGCAAGAGACAGTTTTGCTTTAGGCTTAGGTTAAGGCGAGATTGGTAGGACTCCTTCTTCAATAATGAGCCTCTTCCTTTTAGTGGCTTGAGAGGATTCCATCTTTTTATCCCCAAATGCACCCAATTATAGCCATATGTATCTAGGTGAATGGCTTTGGTATTGATTAGGTAGGTAAGATCAAGAAAATTCTAGGATGGAAGGAGTTTCTTAGTGAGGAACTTTTTATTGTCCTCATTAAGAGCCCCTACAAAACGATAGATGGTTGTGATATGAGATAGAAGAAGAAATTGGCTTTTTAGCTTGGTTCTCATATGGATCAATTGATCCACAAGATATCGACCTATTTAAATGGGTTTGTTCTTAACAAGGCATAATAGGAAGTCCAAGTCTTTTTGTGATACTTTCTCGTTCCCATCACCTTTAACATTGACGAAAAAGGTGATGATACGATGGAGTATCCAAAGAGGTTGGGTTTTTATGTATTTGGCTAATGAGGTTTTCATGTCGTGTTTGGTTTCAATAGAAATTTTCAACCAAAATTCAAAATAAATGACGTCAAGAGCAAAGAAAATGAAAATGATATTTTCTCCGATTTGAAGATTAAAAAGGGAGGAAAATTGTTCAAAGTAATAAAGTAGGGATCACCAAAAGCCCAAAAAACTAACTCGTATTGACCCACTCTTGATTCTGCTTTGTGATTGAGTTGTACCGTGCATATGAACTCTCTAACCACTTTTTCATATCTAGATTCATCAAAGAAGAGAAACTCGATCCAACCCAAGTTCGACAAGAATGCACGAATTTCATCATTAAGCCCGAACGTCTCTAGCAGAAAAGTTAAAGGGATTTTGTTGGGGAGGATAGTTTTAGAGGAATTTGCTTTGTAGCATTCCTTTTCCTCCTTGGTAATGCCCTTCATGAGATGAAGTGCTCGAGGAGCAGAGGGTTGAGCAATAGCCTTGCCTTTTTGTGCTCTGAAAATTTTATTGGGAACCATTGGATAAGATTTAAGAGATTTGAGAATTTAAAGAATTTGGAAGAGAGAAATGATAACGATTAGATGAAGTAAGGATGGTTACTATTTTGGGGGGTATTGATAGCCATTTGAAGACTCTGTACACGGCTAGAAATGGATTTATGAAGAGATAGAAATGGATGATAGTCAAATCACTTAATGGTTTGGCAGTTACTAAAATTTGTGTCGGTAAATTCAGGAATCGCGACCCTGATTTCCAAAAAATGTGAGTAACGGACAAAAATTCCTCAGGAATACATGCTTCCAATGGTAAAAATTTGAAATCTTGACCAAATTGGTGGTGGAGAGTGATTGTCACGACTGCGAATTGACATTTGTCAACCGATTGTCATGGATAGTTAATTCGCGATCGTGAACAATGGATGGCGACCGCGAATTAAGAGGCATCAAGGATAAGAAGAAGAATTAAGTTTTTGAAAAATTCAAAATTGTGATCCACTTATTGATGCTTAATTTATTGCAATATGTCACAGAAAGCATAATTGTAGTTAAAATTAAGACATCTTAAAAGATCAAGTATCAAAAACAATCAACACATATACAATCAACACATAAGATCAAATTTTCACTTTAGGGAGCTTCCATCAAGCATTCTCAATTATCTCTTAATGAAGTTCAATCTTTCTTCATTAAGAGGTTTAGTGAAAATATCTGCAAGTTTATGATTTGTGTTAATAAATTCTAACACAACATCACCCTTTTGGACATGATCTCTAAGAAAATGGTGTCTAATTTCTATGTGTTTACTCCTAAAGTGTTGGATGGGATTCTTAGAGAGATTGATAGCACTAGTGTTATCACATTTAATGAGAATTTGATCAATCACTTTACCAAAATCCTTTAATTATTATTTCATCCAAAAGACTTGGGTGCAACAATAACCTGCAGCTGCATACTCGGCTTTCGCAGTGGATAAGGCAACTGAAACTTGCTTTTTGCTAAACCAATATACTAGACATTCTCCTATAAATTGGCAAGTTCCAGAAGTATTCTTTCTATCTAAAAGACTACCTACATAATCCGCACCAAATATCCTATGAGACTAAAAGATGAGTCCCTAGGATACTAGAAACCTAAGTTTAATGTGTCATGCAAATATTTGAAAATTCTTTTAACAACATTTAAATGTGATTCTTTAGGAGAGGATTGGAACCTAGCACATATGCATACACTAAACATAATATCAGGCCTAGAAGCAGTTAGATAAAGTAGAGATCTGATCATACCTCGATATCTCTTTTCATCTATATCGTCTTACCCGATTCATCTTTGTCTAACTTGATGGTACCACTCATGGGGGTTTTTGCTACTTTGCAACTATCCATGCCAAACTTCTTGAGTATCTCCTTTATGTATTTGGCTTGGTTGATGAAGATCCCTTTTATGGTTTGCTTGATTTGTTGACCAAGAAAGAACTTGAGCTCTCCCATCATGCTCATTTTGAATTCTCTAGTCATACACTTAGCAAAATCCTCACAAAGAGATTCATTAATAGCACAAAAAATGATATCATCAATATAAATTTATACAATTAGAGTATCATGTTTGTGTCTTTTAACAAACAATATAGTGTCCACCTTTGCTTTTACCCTTGAAAATAACCTCATCATCCAGTAATGTGGTGACTCAACATTCTCTAGGATCGAAGGTGACTTTATTACCTTTGTCACACAATTGACTTACACTCAATAAATTATGTTGTAAGCCATTAACTAATAAAATATCATCAATCAAAGAACAACCATTCTTACCAGTGGTTTTAATGTCAATTACCTTACCCTTGGCATTGTTACCAAATGTGATATTTCCACCTTCTTTTTCTTTTAATGTCATGAATAGCTTCCTATTGCCCGTCATATGCTTAAAGCATCCACTATCCACATGCTAATTGCTTGATTTATTGGTGGCTGCCATAAATCCCTACACAGTATAAGTAAATAACTTTTTCTTAGTTACCCAAGCATACTTGGGTCCTAAAAGGTTAGGAGTTGGAGAGTCCTCTAATTTGAGGTGAGCCTTCCTAATATAACAATGAATATTAATGTGTTTATATTTCATGCAATAGTGACATTAGAGCTTAGACTTGTGAGTTTTTCTCCTATGCACAAACTTAGTATAAGTAGGAGGCCTTCTCATGCTTTGGTTATGTAAGTGCATGCAAGTGCATGAGTGATAAGGAGTAGTAGAGAATTGGTTATGTTTGTGTGTATGAGCATGTTTCTTGTTATATATGTAAGCATGATTGGCCTTTATTGAAGTTGGCCTTGAGCCATTTTATGCTTTCCCTTTGCCTTTAGGCATTGGGAATTTAGTGCTTAGAACATTTTTCTTCCTCATGACTTCAACACTCGAGGTTTAAGGTGTTGTTGCTTTAACAAATATAGAGAGTGTAGATGTGGAGGTTGAGGCTTCATTAAATCCTATACCATGCCTAATTAAGGGGGGCCTTTGTGATACTATGAGTGTATCTAAAGCTTTTATACCTTATGAAATTTAGAGATAGAGCTTCTAAGCTCAAAATGACTTCTCCCTTTAGAGTATCATTCTCTTTTCTTAATGAAGCTAATGATAAAGATGATTTGAAAAGATTTTCCATTGATTTTTTGAGTTCTTCGTTTGAAGTCCTCAATTTACTTATAAGATCATTAAGGGATTTGTGATCGTCCTATAATTTTGAGCATTTTCTCTTGTAAGATTTCATTTGTGACTTATACTTGTCACATCTCATAGTAAGAGCTTCTAGAAGGTCTTCATCTACATCATCTAAGTTATCATAATCTGAATGAGAATGAGACAAAGTGTTTACCTCATTAGGAGAGTCTTCTTGAGCCATGAAGCATATGTTGGCAATCTCTTCATCCTCACTTGAGCTATCATCCCAAGTGGCTTTAAAGCTTTTTCTCTTCTCTTTGTCTCTTTTTTTTCTTCTTCTATAGCTTGGGATAATCATATTTGATGTGATCTTGCTTGCCACACACATAACAAGTGACTTCATTTGATCTCTCTCTAGGATTAGGAGTTGTCTTTTTGAAGTTCCTTTTTTCTTTTCTTTTTATAATGAGTTCCTTAGTCGTTCTTGAGAGCATTGCTAGCTCTTCTTCTTCTTTGTCACTCTTTTCTTCACTTGAGGTAGTTTCATCTTCCTTCTCTTTGGTTGAAGATTTGAGTCCTAAGGTTTTTCTTTCAAGTTTTTCTGATTTTTCTCCTTGGTCCCTCAATTGCTTCATTTCCTCATCCTTTTTTAAGGTTAACTCATGAATTAAGAGTTTGCCTATTAAAACATCTGCAGGAACCTTCCCAATCTCCATATTGGATTCTTGAATGCTGCAAACTCTTGCACCAAATTTATCTAATGGATGAGTTTTAAGGATTTTAGTATTTATCTTATAATTGGTGAGAGTCCTTCCAAATTTCTTCATGTTTGTGATAATAAAAAAGAGTTTATTTGTCATTTCAGTGACACTTTCATGGTCTTTCATCATGAAGAGCTCTCATTCTGTCACATGCATTTTCAACCTCCTTGATTTCACAAGTTTTGTGCCTTCATGATAGTTTTCTAGGGTCTTCCATATGGCATGAGCTGTTTGGCAGTGTTGTACTCTTCCAATCTCTTCCCTTAAGAGAGATGTTAGAAGAATTGTCATGGCCCTCTTGTTCTTGCCATTCCACCTTCTATGGGCTTCAACCCATTCTTCTCTTGGAATGAGTTCTTCATTTCCATCCACTACTTTGGTGGGTGGCTTCCATTCTTTGACTACAACATCCTAAGATCCACTACATTTGTATCAAGATAAATCTCCATCCTATACTTTCAATGAGTATAATCGGTTTCATCAAAGTAGGGCTTGAGGTGTGAATGGATTCCCTCTTGTCCATGATCTTTGCTCACTCAATTAAGGTTTGTTTGTGAGACTTGTCTTTGATACCACTTGTTGGCCTAGGGCACCAAGAAGGGGGGTTGAATTGATATTCAATTAAAAATAAAATGAGGGATAAGGTGTTTAAGAAGTTGAGTAAGAAATGAGAGAAATTGACACAAATGTTTATAGTGGTTCGGGTGTTAACTAACCCTACGTCCACTCCCCAATTCTCTACAATTTGGTGTTTCACTCAACTCAATAGGTGTTTCCAAGCTCACACCAAACTTTTACAACTTGTGTTTTCTAGGCTCACACAAAAACCTTTTACAAGTGTTTTCAAGGCTCATACTAAAACCTCTCACAAGTGTTTTCAAAGCTCACACTAAAATCTCTCACAAGTGCTTTTAAGGCTCACACTAAAACCTGTTACAATAGTGTTTATTGCTCGCACCAAACAATCACTTAAGGCATAAATAATAATTGAAAGAATGAGTAGCAAACTAGTAGAAGTATGGTTATAAATTAATGAATTCTCTTGCATTTACATATGTTTGATGGATTATTTATAGCTTATATCCACCAAAGAGACGTTAGACTAAAACTATCAATAAATCTTTAAGATGTGTTAAGCAGATTCAGCATTAAATATTTGTTAGGCTGAAGTCGCGGTTGCTACAACCTTTTAGCGATCGCAAATTTCCAATTTCCATAGAGGAGCCAAAAATTTCAGCAAAAAACACCATTTGTGTCTAATGACTAGTCCATATGTCAGCTTTTTATTGCTCATCCAGGAAAATATAATCGTTGTGTTCTAACCACTCTCAAAAGTCGCGATCGTGAGATATCAATGCATTGGGCGAGACTGAGACCGCGAATTCATCTGTTTGAAAAGAAAACTTCAACTGCTTGAGTTACGGTGGCAAACAAACTTTTGCCCTTATGAATTTTGAACTTCAACAGACACCTGAGACACTTGGCAAGCTATAGTTGTGGTTTTGGTTCCCTCCTTTGTCACTATGAAAGTCATGGTAGTGACTCAAGCGTGACACACACTGCAAATTCTTTTATGATTAAGGCTTTGCCAACTTTGGGTGTGTTACGACAGCGAAGTTGTTTGCAAATTCCTCTGGCCTAGTTTCATTCTTCCTTGTGATTGATTCGCAGTCATTATTTACAATACACTCACCGTGAATTAGAGTGAATTTTACAAGGTTAGAGATTTGAGCTCCGTCCAACTTCTAATGATAAAATTTAACTTATAATTTGCAAAACATCACTTAATGAAAGCATTAGAATTGATCAATCTCTATTGTCAAGATCAAAAGAGGTTCATGACTTAGGTTAAATCAACCTAGTCTAACAAATAATCTATATATAATAAATTATAGCATCAAAATTTATAAGAAATTAAAATTTGTTAATGGTTGTAAAAATTTATCAATTTTTAGTATAGGTGAACACGAATTTTGGATATATCAAACCAAACCAATTAACCATAATGAAAAATTAATAAATTAAAAAAATTGAAAATATTCCTAAACTTAGCCAAATCGAAATAATAATTTAGATGGATATTTTCTCATGTTGGTCCAATAACTATTTTTGTATTTTTAAATAATCAATTTGTTGTCCTATTCCAAATAATTTTAAATAACTAGTCCAAAATCGAATTAGATTATCCCTTATTTTTATGTTAATTATTTAACACAAAAGTGAATGCTGAAATAATTCTTTATATATATAAATAAAATTATTAAAATAAATTTTAAATAAAAGAAAAACATAAAAAAATAAAATGAAAATATATTTATAATATATTACCTAAAAAATTTTAGAATCTATTGTCCAAAAAAGTGATTAGCATTATAAGTACTAGTTATGTTAAATAATTTTCATCAACTATAATATTTATTGAACAATTGGCCCCATTTAATATAATATGTAGCGTTTAATGGTTGGAGTTGTATCCAACTAACTAATAAATTCACACAAATAATTCTACATTTGCACGAAACAAATCTTTGTTTCTCCTCACTTACAGAGACAACACTCCCACTACTAAAACACTTGAGTTGGCTTATGATGGATGTCTACAAATGAAATTGGTACTAAGCATACAAGATATTAAAAATTTGTAGATCAAAGTGTGTATTTCTAGTAGCCAAATATTTAATTTATTTATATTTATATTAATTGGGATATCTAAATCGTTGTTTCCTACAATGTTTTTCAAAATATGTAAATACACACTCCATAGATTTCTAACCATTAAATGGATCAACAATTTCTATTTGTTTTATCATGTATACAAATACAGTTGGACCATATTAAATTTTCATGATTGAAGATTGTTGTATAAAAAAAAAATTTTACACATTTTATCCATCCTTTGCATGGAATGTCTAAATTTTTCTTTCTTGCTATGTTTTCTAAATTATTTGTCAAGACATTCCATAAATTTCCAACCATCTAGTAAACCAACACTTAAAGAAATTGCACTAGGCCTCAATTGTTGGATTATAAACTTTCCATATTAAAGATATTTAGATAAAAAAAAATTTCCATATTTCATTATGCCTTTTGATTGCAATTAATCCATATACAAATAATAGATATGGACAAAGGAAAGAAAGTGGCATTTGATGTAGTTGATCCAACCAATGAATGTGATGAGTAAACAGATGATGACGTCGGTGGAGTAAATGAATTCAACTTACTTTATGCCACGACAAATAATAATATTGAAATTGATGCTGAAAATACCTCTCAAATGAATGACACTGTCAATTTATAGAACTTAACTATGGATGATGTGAAAAGCATGGTATTCGATACATGGAAAGATGTAGAAGCTTTTTATTTGAATCACAACAAACATATTGGATTTGGAATTCATAAAAAGGGACTCTAGAAAATCTACAAAAGGAGAAGAACATATGCATAAATGGGTATGTTCAAAAGAAGGCACCTATACTATTGATGCTTGCTTGACTCAACATAAATGATGACCAAAGCTTGAGACATAAGTGTAGTGTAATGTTATATTCTGTGTCGATTTTTATACAAAGAATAAGCAATGGCATGTGTTTGACTTTATCATGGACAACAATCATCCATTAATGCCTCCACATCATGTGAATTACCTAGCAGACAATGAAAAGTCTCAAGTAAAGGCTATGCAACATGTTGGCATCAAAACTAGTCAAATTATTGATTACTTAGCCCATGAAGGTGGTGGGTACCAAAATCAATCTTTGACAAATAATGACATGTACAATTGCTTTAGTGTAGATAACGAATCTAATATTATTGGAGGCAATGTGGAGAGAATGTTGGGTAACTTTGATGCTAAGAAGTAACAAGATTCGTCATTTTATGTTGAAAAGACTGTGAAGCCAAATGGACAACTAGGTAACATTTTGGGCCAATCTCAAGGTGTAGATTGGACTATTCTTGTTTTGGAGATGTGGTTGCATTTGATTCATGCTATAAAAGGAATGTATATATTATCCTGTCGTCATGCTTCTTAATGTCAATCATCACTTATAGTCAATTATCTTTGGTTCTGCCATTTTACAAGATGAGACAACAAACTCATATGTGTGGTTATTAAATACATTTCTTCATCATATAGGGAATAAGAAACATATTACTGTTGTTGTTGATGAAGATAGGCAATGCGTGCTATTGTGAAGGAAATGTTGCCTCATACTACACATAAGTTATGTATTTTGCATTTAAAGCAAAATGCAGCTCATGAAATTAAAAATACAACATTTACTAGTGATTTGATGAGTTGTATGGTTGCTAGATTCGATGATGATGAGTTTGAAAATTTGTGGATGGCATTGATTGGCCAATATGGTATGCAAAAACATGGGTGGATTATAACAATGCATAATGAAGATATGGATTGAATCATATTTAAAAGAACGATTTTGTGCATGTATACAAATGACTTCTAGTTGTGAAGGTATACATTCTTTTATGGATCAGTTCCTAAATCAAATAATTGCATATAGTATTATGTATATTTTTTCTATTACAAAATATATCATGATATTACAAAATATATCCTTATATTACAAAATAGTGGTCTGAGACATAATTTTTATGTAGCACGATTATATTTCTTTTTTTTTTACAAAATAATCTATGAAATTACATAAAAAGAAATTTCATATAGTATTATGTATATTTTCTTGATTACAAAATAGATCATAATATTACATAATATATCATAATGTTACAAAAAGTTGTCAATACATGATTTTTATATAACATGATCATAATTTTTTTTACAAAATAATCCACTGAATTACATAAAAGTTCACTAACTCTAAATATTTTATAATTTCATATAATATTATGTATATTTTCTCTATTACAAAATATATCATGATATTATAAAATAGATGTCAAGACATGATTTTTATGTAACATGATCATATTTCTTTCTTTTTATAAAATAATCTATTTAATTACATAAAAAGTATAATAACTCCAGTTATTTTATAATTTTATATAGTGTTATGTATATAATTAAGAATTATTAAATTCATAACTTTTTTTTTTTTTTATCATATTTAGCTTTACAAAATAAATCTTTATGTTACCAAAAATTGGTCAAGATATGATTTTTATGTAAAGTGACTATATTTTGAAATTGATGGATTGACTTTACATAAATATGTAAAATTATTTAAAAATTATAGTAACTCTAATTATATTTTTCTTTATTATGATATATTCTACTAAATTTTCATATTTTTAATTTTTTATTATGAATAAGGAGGATTATGTAATTATTTAATTTTTTTCTTACCATGTTTAATTTTACAAATTATATTCTAATATTACAAAATAAATTCTTTTCTTACCTACTTTTCTTTAACTCTTCTCTAATTCTTGTTCTTTTATACAACAAATAAAAATGATTATATAATTACTCACTTTTTTTTACCACATTTAATTTAACTAGTTTACAAAATAATAATATAATTATTTATTACTTACAAATTATTTTACAATTTTATAACAAAATTATTTTCTACATTTTTTCTCTATTATAAAGTTTGATTTATATTTGTTTATTATTTGCCAATTTTATACACAAATGTTTGTTATTAAATATTATTATGAGGTTTGATTTATAATTAAAAATTTTACTTAATTTATAATTAATAAAATATTTATTTAATTAGTTTGAAACATTATTTTATAAATAACTTTAATATAAATTATCACAAAGAAATATAATATTTACACATTATTTATAAATAAAGAGAAGAGAAAAACCAAATTTCAAATTCATTTTATCATGTGTTTTTCTTTTTCCATATATTCTATCACTATATATATATATATATTCTTAACAGGTAGTTGGTTTGTTTTTTTTATTTTTTTTAATATCAATTTTTATACATTCACTCTATCTTTCCAAGTTCCATATGACTTCAAGTCATTTAGAAACGATTTCACCCGCAAACAGCTCAAAATCAGAGAAGCAAACATTCCCAAAGTTCAAACAAAAAGTTCCCCGCCAAAACAAAAGAAAAACACGCCACTCACAATCTCTCGAGTTGAAAATCTAAACCGCCAGTTCCCAAAAACAAAAGCAGAAACGCGATGCCGTTTTAAACAATGGAGAAAGGCCTGGTATCAGTGGACCGGTGGACGGAGGGCAGCCAGGTGTACTTCCTGACTCATCTACATTCTGACCACACCCAAGGCTTGACCTCCAGATGGGCAAAGGGTCCTCTTTTCTGCTCCAGGCTCACCTCCAACCTCTTTTCTTCCAAGTTCCCAGATTTCAACCTCTCCTTGCTTCGTGTCCTCGATATCGGCGTCTGGCATTCCGTTTCTGTCGTGTCTCCTTCCTCTGGATCTCACACTGCCCTACAAGTCATGGCTATCGACGCTTATCACTGTCCTGGTAATTTTTTTATTGCTCGTATATTGTTTGGTTTTATGCCTCAATGAATTGGTTTTCGTAATCAACAGGTGCAGTTATGTTCTTATTTCGAGGAGATTTTGGTTGCATTCTGTACACTGGTGATTTTCGCTGGGAAGCGACAAGTGAGAGAGCGAAGATAGGGAGAAAAATGCTCCTCGGTGCTCTAGAGGATAACAGAGTTGATATTCTATACTTGGATAACACATACTGTAATCCTTCGTTCGACTTTCCACCTCGACAAGTGGTTGCTCAGCAGGTCTAACTATCCATTTCATAATAATGCTACTTTTCTTCATGTCGTATAGAATCACTGTATATTATGCATTTTGTTGCTTTCAAGTAGGAAAACGATAGTGTCTTTATTTGGTACGCTTTGTTTATGTTTTTCGTTTTGAGCAGTTGATTGTGAAAGTTTTATTCTGGAATAGAAGTTAAAGCATCAGGGAAAAAAATGGATTAGGCAGCAAAAAAGGGTCTGAACTAAAAATAAATTGATCTCTTAGAATGAGAAGACAAGCTAGGTGGAATGGTAATTGAGTTAAACTATGAGAGCATAAATATTAGGGTTCCTTTTTAACCAGGAAAGCTCCAGAAGAGTGATCAGTGTAAGAGTGAGAATTGAAAGAGAAAAGGAAAGGGAGAGGGAAGGGAGAGAGAATGGAATTGAAGCAGATAGTGTGGAGATTTGTTGTTTGGCTGTTTTAGTTTGTGAATAAAGCAGCCAATGTTTATAAGCAAATGATAACTCGAACATTCTGCATAGATTTCAGCATTGATATCATACTGTTGAGAAATGATAAATTGTGACAGTAGAGTTGAAATGTAAAGGACAGCCAAAGTTTTGCTAACAATAAGAAAATGTCTGACCTGGATTTTAATTTGTAATATTTCCAAGTAGTGGGACATTAAAACTGATACCTTATGTCACAACAGAAATGAAGAAATGAATTATGGATTATATGAAAGCCGAGTTAATTGCAGTAACAGAGAAAGAACTCAACAATGGTATTTCTTGTTACTGGTTTATTTCCTGGCTGGCAGGTTGTCGATATTATTGCCTCACATCCAGATCATGATGTCATCATTGGGATTGATTCTTTGGGGAAAGAAGATCTTTTGCTTCACATTTCACGAATGCTTAAAATAAAGGTGTGAAGGATCACTGTCAATGTCGATAGAATGATATTATTTCTGTTATTAAAATGGTCTTATCTAAATAGTAAAACCTAATATGCATATTCCATAAGCCTGGTCTTAATCTTTGGGGAATGATTTTAAGCACTCAGTATTTTCTTTTTCCTTCTACATGGGAATTGGTGTCGTTTCAAATTTAACTAATAAAATACAATTTTTTCTAGCATATTTCTGGTTTAGTTTTTCATATTGTCTTCATTTTAGATTTGGGTGTGGCCAGAACGTTTGCAGATCATGCATCTTCTCGGGTTCCATGAAACATTCACAACTAAAGCTTCTCTCACTAGAGTGCGAGCTGTTCCTCGTTACAGTTTTAGCATTGACACTCTGGAGGGCTTAAATACCATGCGCCCAACAATTGGAATAATGCCATCTGGTCTTCCATGGGTGGTAAAACCTGTTAAAGGAGATGGGAATTTTTGTGGTTCTCTTTTAACTTCTTGTTACAACAAAGGCAAATGGAGTGCAAATGATGGAGCATCTACTGATAAGCTTAATAGTAGTGTGCAAAATGTGGAAAGGTTTCATCAATACATATATTCAGTTCCATACTCTGATCACTCGTGCTTTGCGGAGATACAGAAGTTCATAGAGCTTGTCCAGCCAACTAGCATGAAAGGGATTGTGTCTTCATCATCCTGTTTTGCTGACCCTTTTCACTATTTTGGCTGTCTTTGTGTTGATCACCAATTATCACAGAGGGTATTCTATAAGCATGGAAAGAAAGAGGGAAGCAAAAGAGTGGTAACTGTTCAAACCAAATCTTATTCTGGAAATTGTAGTTCTGTTCATGCAGCAAGGAAAAGAAGCAGCGGAAGGGTGAGCAGGGTAAAGGCATTAAGAAGAGTTCAAACTGGTGCCAAAATTTAGGAAAATGGCTGTTCTGACTGATTAGTGCTCAGTTTTTGCATTTCAAAAGCAAGACAGTATATAAGTATTGATGAATATATTACTTGCAATTAATCAAATTATTGTAAAACTCTGAGAGTTCAAACTGAAATTGAATGTTCATCTCTATGAAATTTTGTGAGGTTTCAGGATGAGTCACCTAAAAAATGAAGCAATATTTTAAGCAGGTATATGCGTAATTGCTTTGCCTATTTTTTTGGACAGTGCATGATATCCACGTTCTACAGCAAGACATCTCCCTCTGCAAACCGACAACGGAGGAAGTGTCAAAATAAGTAAAAAAACCAGGTAGAGCCTAAGGTATCAAGCTGAGCAGAGCCAAGCTGACACAGTGGTATAAGAGCCGAACATACTTTAAAAATCAAGATCCACGGGACCGAATGTGCTCAGAAAGGGGCTGACCATCAGTCCTAATGGCCATAGCGAGACTTTCTGCATTTAAATTTAATTAGGGGTATATGCAAAATTTAGAGTGAGGCTGGCAATAAAATTAGTTTTATTTATTAAAAACAAAATATGCGAAAACACAATAAAAAGTTAAATGACATTTTCCTTTTTAATTGCAATAACCTTTTTTGAGACGACATATTTTAAAATATTTAAATGATATCTTCAATATCAATGTAATTCAGTACAGTTTCATAATATATATATATATATATATATATATATATATATATATATATATATATATATATATATAATTAATTAAAATTAGTTATCCTTAATCCTTCTAAATATATTTTTCTATTCTAAAATAACTAAAGCAAATTATGATGACAATTTTAATTTATTATCACAAAATAAAATTAATAGCAATATTTGTGCCATACAAATTATTTGCCTGGAATATATAATCATATTAATTACATTTTTTGTTGTCACTAGCATTTATAGTGATGATTTGTACTTGTCATTGATATTTTTATTGACTATAATTTTCATTTATATAGTGATAATCCAATAATTAAGAAAATAATATTAATACAAATCTTTAGTTTATTTAAATAGTATATAACTAATATAGTACATTATAGGATTAATTACTTTAAATCTCCTAATGTTTGACAAATTTAATTAAGTCATCCTCCATTTTCAATATTATACTAAATCATTTTAAGTTTTGTTTTGTTACACTAAAATGTCATTTTGTTAGATTTATATGAATGTTGAAATGACTTTTTAGTGTAACAGAGTTAACGTGAGAGATGACTTAGTATCATATTTTAAAAAATAAAAGATGATTTAGTTGTATGTGATAAACACATGAGAGATGACTTAGTATCATATTTTAAAAAATAAGAGGTGATTTAGTTAAATATGATAAACATTAGAAGGTTTAGAGTAATTAACTTAATGAAATACAAAACTCACTTTTGACAGATTGTTGACTAACAGAAAAATGATCTTTTTAACGCCGAAAAACTTTTTACTATACTAAAACAAACGTGAGAGATGATTAAATATACTATTAAAAAGTAAGAAATGACTTAGTTAAACATAACAAATGTCAGAGAGTTTAGAGTAATTAACTCTATATTATATTAATATCTTTGCTAATACATTTAAAGATTTTGTCTTAGATGTCTTTAGAACTTTAAACTCTTTCGCATAATTTTTTTTAACCTATAAGAGTAAAAGAAAATTATTAGCACTATATAACCTAAAGATGTCATCTCTCCCACAAGGAAGAAAGAAATAACATAAAAAACATAAAAAAGAATCGAATATTCTATAAAATCTAAAATGTTAATTATATAACCTCATTTGTAAAAGGTTATCAAATAAATTAAAAATATATACTTTTTCTAAAATATCTTTAATTTTACTTTTTCTCCATTCTCATTTACATGACACTAAAAAAATGTTGATTTCGCTGCTACAAAAATATTGATTTAGCTACCACTTAAAAGTAATTATATACTATTTAGCCATCACTTAGCCACCACTATACTATGTTATTATTGGGAGACCAACAAAGTTAAATTAAAATTAGCTACCACTTAACTATCATATAACAACTAGAAGACAACTACAAGTATAATGACCACAGTTGGTGGTCACTAATTTTTGTAGGAAAAAATAATGGGTAATTTAGCTACCATTTTGTGACGATAAAAGTGGTAGCTAACATAGCAACCACATAAGTGTGGTCACACTATTTGGCACCTCATGGTGGCACCAAATATGAAAATCACACAGTTGGTGGTCACCAAGTGTTGTTTTGTTTACAAAAGATAGCAACTATAATGCTTCTTATTGCTATTTTTGTAATGTACTTTATGATCCCTCTCATTCTGTAAATCGAATCCCTAATTTCAAAATCTCTAAATCTCTCTCAATTCTTTCTATTTTGTCGACATTCTCAAATTTAAGAATTGCTAGTGACTAACGTTGATCCCTAAATGAAGAAATCCTCTTAGTTTATTGGTGATTGAAGTGTTGAAATCCACAAATCTAAGAACCACAAATCACCTATGATTGCTAACTTTAAATTCAACTCCTGTAATTCTTATTTATTGTTTTCTATATCAGGTAACATGTTGCCTTCTTCTATATATATATATATATATATATATATATATATATATATATATATATATATATA
>CATIWR010282688.1:0-52839 GCA_949677035.1 Omphalea diandra
CTCTAGAAAACTTGTTTCTAGCAACCTAAGTTATAAAGATTCAAAGTTGTGTTAACTCAAACCTTAAATTAACCAAGCCAATTTAAGATTAGAATTAACAAGTTCGTGAAATTATTAAGCCTTCACTCAACAATCTCACCAAGTCCACTCAAGAACTCAAGAAGAGAATTTAATCTCACAAGCAAAATTGTTAACAAAAATAATATTGATTGATTGTCTCCCTCTTGGCAGAATGTGAGGGCTATTTATAGCCTTACAATGCCTAATCCAAAACCAATTAGGATTTGGTTTACATTCCCTAATAGAATTCAATATTTCCTAATGTAATAAGGAAAAGGCAATCCTAAACTAAATAGGAAAACTAAGGAAACATTATGATTGTTCAATAAGATTAGACCAAGATACTTTCCTAACTAAAGAACAACTCTTCCTAAATAGAAAAGGAAAAGGATTCAACCTAATGAGAAAATCCTAATGGCATTAGGAAATATTGCCAACTAAGGAAATCTTGCAAGAATCTTTGACTTTTGATACGAACAAGGTTGGATTAGATTCCTTACCCGTATGCTTGAGAATAGTTGCCCAGATCTATCAAAACAAGTATTGGAGTTTTAATCTTCAAATCCCAACTAGACCTCTAGAAAACTTGTTTTTAGCAACCTAAGTTATAAAGATTCAAAGTTGTGTGTAACCCAAATCCTAAATCAACTAAGCCAATTTAAGATCATAATTAACAAGTTTGTGAAATTATTAAGCCTTCACTCAACAATCTCACCAAGTCCACTCAATAACTCAAGAAGAGAATTTAATCTCACAAGCAAAAATTGTTAACAAAAATAATATTGATTGATTGTATCCCTCTTGGCAGAATGTGAGGGCTATTTATAGCCTTACAAAGCTTAATCCAAACCCAATTAGGATTTGGTTTTCATTCTCTAACAGAATTCAATATTTCCTAATGTCATTGGGATTTCTTGATTAGGCTGATTCCTTTTCCTTTTCTATTTAGGAAGAGTTGTTATTTAGTTAGGAAAGTATATTGGTCTTATCTCGTTGACCAATCATAATGTTTCTTTAGTTTTCCTATTTAGTTTAGGATTGCCTTTTCCTTATTACATTAGGAAATATTAAATTCTGTTAGGGAATGTAAACCAAATCCTAATTGGTTTTAGATTAGGCATTGTAAGGCTATAAATAGCCCTCAAATTCTGCCAAGAGGAATTAAATCAATCAATATTATTTTTGTTAGCTATTTTGCTTGTGAGATTAAATTCTCTTCTTGAGTTCTTGAGTGGACTTGGTGAAATTGTTGAGTAAAGGCTTAATAATTTCACAAATTTGTTAATTCTGATCTTAAATTGGCTTAGTTGATTTAGGATTTAGGTTAACACAACTTTGAATCTTTATAATTTAGGTTGCTAGAAATAAGTTTTCTAGAGGTCTAGTTGGGATTTGAAGATCAAAACTCCAATACTTGTTTTGATAGATCTGGTCAACTATTCTCAAGCATACGGGTAAGGAATCTAATCCAACCTTGTTCGTATCACTTCTCAAGAGTGATCTCATTAGCTAATAGCTTTCCTATAAGTGCATCAAGTGATAGGACTTCCAGTTTGTTATCTTCCCCTATAGCTATCATCTTAGCTTCCCACTTATCTTTGGGAAGTGTTCTCATAATTTTTGCTACCACATCTTCATTTTTATATAACTTCCCTAAGGTCTTAAGAGTCTTCAAAATATCTATAAATCCATTATACATCTCAATAATAGTTTCACTAGGTTGGTATATAAATGTTTGATACATGTATGTATGCATTTGTATTTTTTCTTTTTTATTTCACTGGTTCCTTCATACTAGTTTTGCAATGTGTCTCATATTTCTTTAGTAAGTGTACACCTTTACAAAATATCATACTGAGATTTGTGGATTACATAGAAGAGAATGTGAGTGATAGGACTTTTAGTTTGTTAGCTTTCCTTATAGCCATCTTCTTAGCTTCCCACATATCTTTGAAAAGTGTTCTCAGAATTTTTGCTACCATGTCCTCATTTTTGTATAACTTCCTTAAGGTCTTGAGAGTCGCCATAATATCTATAAATCCATTGTACATCTCAGTAATAGTTTCACTAGGCTGGTATACAAATGTTTCATACATGTATGTGTGCATTTGTATCTTTTTCTTCTTTACTTCACTAGTTCCTTCATACTAGGTTTGCAATGTGTCCCATATTTCATTAGTAAATATAGACCTTTGTAACATAGCATACTGAGATTTATGGATTGCATAGAAGAGAACGTACATTGCTCTCCTATTGTTTGGTTTGCCTTTTTTTCTTTAATAGTCCACTCACTTTTTGGCTTAGGTACAAGAACATCTCCAACTAGCTTTGTTGGAACTTCTCTTCCTTCGTCAATAATGTCCTATAGGTCATTGGTTTCACTGTCAAGGAAGATCTCCATACGATTCTTCTACTAACCATAGTCATCTCCCTTGAAGAATGGAGGCATGTGGATGGGTTGTGATTCTTCATGACTTACCATGATCATAGCTCTATGCACTTAAGTTTTGATAAAGAACTAGGCTCTGGTACCAATTATTGTCTGTTGGTATTTAGAAGGGGAGGGGTTGAATAAGGCAATGTTAAGTAATAAAAATTATAAATAAGTACAAAAATGGATGAAGAATTAAGACACAAGATTTATAGAGGTTCAACACAACTAACCTGCATCATCTCCTTTAGTATTTCCACTAGAGCCTTTACTATCTTGATAGTTTAAGGTGCTATAAACAACCTTTACATAAGTACATTTTCAGGCACTTACCAAGCCTTTACAAGTGATAGATTTTTAGGTTCTATCAACCTCTTACAAGTAAATCACAAATACTACTAACCTTAACCCAAAGTAGTTTCCAAGTACTACCTTATACCTTTCACAAGAACTGGTTTTCAAAGTTTCCCAACCTAAGGTTTCCTTAAACTAAATACAACACTTTAAGAAAGAGGAAAGCTTTTTCACACAAGCAATAAAGACACTAAATATTCTCATAAGGTATGCTTCATGAGGTTGAGAATGTGAAGAGAATTTTTCAAAAGCTTATTCTTTAAACTTTTTTTTGAAGATTACTCTTGCAAGCTTTGATTAATGAATTTCTCCTGATAGCTAGTTCACTCTTTTTTTACCTTTTTGATCAAGAAAAGCTTTCATAATAGAATACTTGCTTAATAGAATAGTTCTCTACGTATTTCTTTTAAGAGTGGGTCCTTTTATTGCATGAATAAAGAACTAGCCGTTAGAGAAAGAAATGTCACTTCACATTACAATTGTGGGATTACAAACCCTATTGCTAAGGCATCAACCATCACTGATTTCATGCAAACAGTGGTTGTCAAAAAAAATATGCCTTCAAATGTGATTGGCTTTAATGAAATGCCCATTGGGACTAACTGGTAGAGAGAACATGACTTAAGGCTCCTTTTTTTATCTTTTACATTGGCTTATTTCACTTTTTCTTCAATGTCCATTGGATAAAAATAATAGCTGTTACTTTTAAACTTCAATTCTCATTAGAGGAAGATCAATCCTTGTTGTTGTTTTCTAAAAAGTATAAATTTGTTGCACTATTTTACAAGGTCTACACAAGTCTTTCAATGGTTGTTGGATGGTTTACATTGCCCGTTGATAGCACATCCAATTCCTGTTGAGATGTGAGAGTTCCTTGTTGAGTGGTCTAGAGCTTGTAGCTCAAGCTGGGGCACTTTTTCAACTCCTGTTGGTGACTTTGTAATGTCCGTTAGATGTACTCAATGCTTGTTGAAACATTAAGTGTGCCTTATTGAGGTCTCTAGAGCCTTTGGCATAAATTAGAGAGATTTTTCAATGCCTATTTTGAAAGACCAACACCTTGTGAGTTTTGGAGAGTTTTGCTGAATCTTAAGCACTTTGTCCAGCACTTGCTGCGAAAGTGCAATGTCTGTTGAGAGGTAATATCAATGTCCTTTGTGAAAATGCAACGCCTATTGCAAGCTTCAATATGCATAGCTATGTTTGAGCTATTGTCCAATGCCTGTTAGGATATATGCAACGCCTGTTGAGAGGTCCAAAAAACTATGCTCAAGCTGGAGTGTTTCTCTAACACTTGTTATGACATCTCAATGCCCATTGATAGGTCGACAACACCTGTTGGATGAAGACAACACTAGTTAGTTTGTTAAGTTAAGTTTACCTTGATCTTCACTCTCTAATACTTTGAATTTTCAAACATATTTCCTTCTATAATCATTATAGTTTAAGGAGTTGATGTACCTATAAGTTTTAAAATAAATAACTTGGACAGGGATTAGCTCTTTGACTTGTTTGTAATCATTAAAATAAGACTTGGAACTTTGAGGTTTAACAAAATCAACATCATCAATATACAAATCCTTAATGTAATCAAATCCTAACAATTTAACATCCAAAAGTGAAAGAAAAGTATACCTTTAGGATAGTAAATTAGCCACTACATTATCCTTGCCTTGTTTATACATATAACATATGGAAAAGACTCAATAAATTCACTCCTTTTCATATGTCTTTTATTTAACTTTTGTTATCCTTTAAGGTGCTTTAAAGATTCATGGTCTGTATACATTACAAATTCTTTGGGGTCACAAGTACTGTTGCCATGTTTGCAAGGCCCTAACCAATGCATACATCTCCTTATCATATGTTGGGTATTTAAAAGTAGGCCCATTAAGTTTTTCACTAAAGTAAGCAATGACTCTTCCTTCTTGCATCAAAACAACTCCAAATGCCAAACCTAAAGCATTACATTCAAGTTCAAAAGTGTTAGCAAAATTAGGTAAAGATAATAAAGGTGCACTAGTTAATTTTGATTTCAAGAAGTTAAAAATTTTTTGTTATGCCTCCCCGTATTAAAAGCCAACATTCTTTTTAATTACCTTAGTTTAAGTCACTATTAAACCAAAATCCTTTACAAGCTTCTTATAAAAACTTGCTAAACCATGAAAATATCTTATCTCACATACATTAGATGAAATCAACCAAGCCTTAATAGCACTTACCTTTACTTTATCAACTTTTATTACTTTATCAACTTTTATTCTATCTTTGCTAACTAGAAAACCTGGAAAAACAAGCTTAAAAGTACAAAAAGAACACTATTTAAAGTTAACATACAACTTCACTTTGCACAAAACATAAAAAATGGCCCTAACATGTTCTATATGCTCTTCTAAAGACCTAAAATAAGAAAAAGAATGTCATCAAAATAAACAACTATACATTTTGTTAAGTAAGCACACAAAACATGGTTTACCAATCTCATGAAAGTGCTAAGGGCATTAGTTAGCCTAAAAGGCATCACTAATTATTCATACAATCCATATTTAATTTTAAAAGTAGTTTTCCATTCAACCCCCTTTCGTATTCTAGTTTGATGATCCACTTTTTAAATCAATTTTTAAAAACATACATGCACTATAACTCATCTAACATGCCATCTAACCTAGGAATTGGATGTCTATATTTGATAGTTATCTTGTTAATTGCCCTACAATCTACACATATATGCTTAGAACCTTCCTTTTTAGGTACAAGCAAAATTGAAATGACATAATGACTCATAATTTTCCTTATCAAACCTTTTTCCATGAGCTCTTCAACTTGCTTCTAAAGTTCTTTTGTTTCCTCGAGATTGGTTATATAAGTTGGTTTATTTGGAATTTGAGAGCCCAAAATAAAGTCAATTTGATGTTCTATACCTCTTAAGGGTGGTAATTCTTTTGGCATCTTTTTGGGAAATAAATCTACAAAATCATGAAACAAAGAAATAAAACAACTAGGAAGAAAATTACTTAGATCATTATGAAAAGAAAACAATTCAAATGCACATCCTTAGACAAAAGCATAGCCATATGTGTTTTGGCTAGCAAGTCTTTCCTTATATCCCTTTCTTTTGTATATAAGCTTTTTTTTTTTTTCACTCCTTTTCCTTTTGCATGCCTCTCATGTTCCTTATGGGCATCCTTTTTTTGCTTTCCTTTTTCCACTATAATCTCATGCCCTTAATTGATTTTCTCACAGCTCTGCTTTTGTCGTGCTAATTCTTTTTCTTATTGTGCGCACTTTTTTTGTTCTCTCTCTCTCTCTCTCTCTCTCAAAATCTTTTGATCTTCAAAAATTTGTGAAGGGGATAAAGAAGATAATAGAATATTTTTCCCCCAAAAATCAAATTCATATACATTAGAAAACCCTTTACTTTTAGCCCTCCTATCAAATTGCCATGGACGACCCAATAACTTCTGACTAGCTTATATAGGTATAATATCACACAAAACCTTATCTTTATATTTGCCCATTTAAAATGCAATCCCAACTTGCTTTGTCACTTTTATTTCCCCATATTCATTTAATCATTGTATGCAGTAAGGTTTATGATGTTTCTAAGTTGGTAATTTCATCTTTTCAATAAGATAGGTACTAGCCACATTAATGCAACTACTACCATTAATAATAATAAGACATAATTGTCATTTATTCTACATCTAACATGAAAAACATTTTCCATCTATTCTTGATCATCCTTAATTTGGGCATTTAAAGAATGCCTAGTCACAAAAATATCTTTACTTGTTACCTTATTGGGATCACCATCATCAACATCACTAACATCTTCTAAAGGAGGTATCTCAGGGTCGATTTCCTCTCCATCATCATCATCATCACTTGGAATCTCACCATCCCTAATCATGATGGTCCTTTTGTTGGGATAATCATAAGCCATGTGTTGTATTCCTTGGCACTTAAAACACACAATTGAGCTAGTCTTATTAGGCTTGCTAGGTTTGGCCTTGGTTGGTACATTGGGCTTCCCTCCTTTCTTTTTAAGTGGTTGAGCTTTGGGCCTATTAATGGGCTTCTTACCACTTTTAAGCTTGTAAGTTCCAAAAGAAGAAGAGAAATTGGGTATAGAAGGCTTGCCCCTTAATTGTTTCTCCACCTTGAGGGCATTACGGTATAAGTCCTCGAAATCATTATAGGGGTACATCTCCATTTGATTTGCAATGTGTTTATTAAGTCTGATAAGAAACCTTGCCATTGTTTGCTCCATTGTCTCCTCAATTTTGTTCCTAATCATAGTAACCTCTAAGTCTTGATAATAATCTGCTGCACTTTTTATCCATTGTATAAGCCTTTAAAATTTGTTATGTAAATCCCTATAATAATGGCTAGATACAAATTTATTTCTCGTGATCCTTTTCATCTCTACCTAAGTATAAATAGGATCTTCCCCAAATATTTTCCTAAAATACATATTTTGATCCCACCTTATAAGAGCATAATCTACAAATTTAATAGTAACAACTGTAAGCTTAACTTTCTTTTCTCTACTATAATTATGAGAATAAAAAATAAAATCTACTCTTTTCTATGATAAATATGCCTCGAGATCATTCTTGCCATTAAAAGTAAGAATCTTCATCTTGATGCCACTAAGATTGCCATCTTGCTTGCTTGATCTTTGGGAAAGATCATCAATTGATTCGCCTTCCTCATCATCTTGTATGGGTTTTCCATGCCTTGGTAACCCTGGATTGGTATAGTGCATGCTCCCAAATTGCTTTTTCACATCTTTCAACTCCTTTTGCATAAAGGCCATATAAGCTTGCATAACTGTTATGGACAACTTCCATTTTTGATCATCTTAGGATTTGCCATGGTTAGTAAATAATAAAAGAAATCCTTACAAAACACTCTCTTATGTGTTTACACTTAATGGATGACACTCATACTTGTGTTTAACTCAAAATGGGCTTTTACCTCCTTTTTGGTTTACCACTATTGCCTTTTACCTGTTAAGTTTCTTTTCTTTAAGTTCTTTGAGTACTAAAGTTACTTTATGTCAAATCAAGCCAACTAAATCATAAATAAGCAAAAACTAAACTTAAAAAACTTAAAAAATAAAGGAATTCAAAATAGCATAATTGATTGTGAAGAAACAAATTTTAGAGACCTAATGATAATTTAAAGAACAAAAAGGATTTAGATGTTGCTAGATGGTGTTTTGAACTTAAAATCAATAGAAAAATGAAGCCTAGGCCGAATGGAATTTGAAAGATTCAAATAAGCTTCCTTAAGTTTTAAAATAAGCGTTTATGCAATTCTACCATTTTTTTTTCTCTCATTTAACATTTTTTTCTTTTCTTTTTTTTTTTTTTGAATTTTGGAAGCTAAAAAAAAATTGAAAATAAAGAAATCACAAAGAGCAAATCAAACTAATGCAAAATCACAATTAAAGTCAAATTAAGGTGAATAGGGGTAATTTTATAATTTCAACTTTTCCCTTGAATTGGATGGTATGGTTCGACCCTAGACACAAAAGTAATACTAAAGAATTGATTATACACAAAAGAAAATGAATTTGAATGAGAAATAATGAAGAAATCCAAATAGAAAGAAAGAACTAATCAAATTACAAGTTCTTAAATTTTATGAAATTTTGCAAATTCCTAAATTTTAGGGATTTGCTTGAAGCAAGTGGTTCTAATTTGCAATTAGACATAAAAGAAGAGTTGTTCAACAAGGAAAATGAATTGGAATAGAAAGAAACAAAGAAATCTAAATAGAAGAAGTAAAATATGGTATTTTGCAAAGTTCCTTAATTTAAGTAAATTTTACGAAGTGTGAAATTCTAGTATGATTTTAATGATATAAATATGACTTATGATGATGAAACAAACTAATTTGATGATCGAAAGTGAAGAAAAATAAATTGGATCGCAAAGAATGAAGTAGAACTGAATTTGCACAAATAATCCCTAAAATAGCAATTTCCTATATTTTAGGAAATTTTGTGTGGCACATGGTTCTAAACTGAATTTGAGGGTGTAAGAATGATTTTTTGATATTAAAACAAACTAATTTAATGATTGAAAGTAAAGAAAATATAAACAAAGACAATAGATGATGTTAAACTGAATTGAGCTCAATGAAAGCTTGCATGCAATTTTATTATAAAAAATAAGATGAACAACAAATTTTAAAGGAACCTGCTTGATTTTAAAGCTTTGGCTTTGATACCAATTGATATGAACAAGGTTAATATGATTCATTACCCTTATGCTTCATAACAAGCCTTAAAATCTATTAAGAATTAAGCAACAAGTTTGATCTTCAAATCCCAACTAAGTCTCTAGAAAACTTATTTCTAACAACCTTAATTATGAAGATTAAAATTATGCTAATTCAAACCATAAATTAACTAAGCCAATTTAAGATTATAATCATTGAGTTTGTGAACTTATCAAGTCTTCATTCAACTATCTAACCAAGTCCTATCAAGAACTCAAGAAGAGAAATAAACTTATACAACAAAATTTGCCAAAGAAAATATTATTCAAAATTATTAATTATAGTCAAATAGGAGGGGAGCAATTTATAGCCTTACATAGTTTTCTAACTAGAATGAAAGAACCAAAACCTTAGATAAAATAGCTAGAATTTGGCCAGGGCTAGGTTGCTACCAAAATAATAGCTAAACATTATAATAATAATGTAACAAGCTAACAAATAAAGGATTTTTTTTTGGCCATGGGTGAATTCAGCCAAGGTAGCTTTCTAACACTAAAACACATTATTTTATGCTACTTATAAGAAGGAAAAACTCATAAAAGCTCCTAAGAATATTTGGTTAAGATATTTGGCTAATGAAGAAAAATCTTAAAGAGAATAGGAAGACTATGCTAACTAAGCAAATCTTGGAAGTATCTTTAACTTATGGACTTTATCTTATTATCCATAGGTTTAGGATATATTCTTTGTCTTGACCAAATGCTATTGAGCTTTAGGCATCCTCAAGTGTTGGGCTTCATTGGACTAAGTTAAATGGACCATTTGAAGAGTCTAAGTTCCAAACATCCTCTATTCGGGCTTCACACATCTTCTTATCTTCTCAGGCCAATCCAAGTGTAATTCTTATTTGTATGAAAGCTTGAATTACATCTTTAAACTTTTTTAGCCTCCCTTTATGATTGGGCATTAAAGTTAGAGTGGATCATTAGACTTGCTTTCCATGCTTTTAGAGTGGATCGTTAGACTTGCTTTCCAAGCTTGCATCAGGTTTCGTGGCTACACTTGAACAAATGGAATTTTGCTTGTGATGCTTAACCTTTTATTGATAATCAAGGGGTCAAGAGGATAAGGGTCATAATTTGGTAGAACACCTTATAATGGTTGCTTTTGGATCATCAGAGGTCCTTAGGAGGGTTCACAATAAGTAGAAAGCCTTGTTGAACAACCTATCCCATTCTCTGAGTTATTAAGAAAATATAACCAAAAAAAGGCAAAAAATTATAAGAAATAAACAAGAAATAATCTGTTATAAACAATGATGTGACTAGTAGTAGAGAGTTATACAAACTAGACAATAAGGTCTAATAGAGTCCCAATGTTTTATACAGACTATAGTCTATCTGTACAACCCATTAGCCTTACTTTTAATAAAAAACCAAAAAATAAAAGAAGAAAAAAAAAGAGGGATAGGGGGAAGTGGCCTTAGATGCCCTAGATGTTATCTTTTGCTCAAAGGCACTTTGGTTTTGATATTTTCTTCCAAATGCAATAGAAACTAATGCTCTGTGTAATGCAAAGCTTATATTACCTTAAATCGTTTGTGTAAGTGTTTAGATGTTTGTGATTTGTGTTTGGGTATGGTTTTTCTAAGGTAAGAGAGTATTTCAATAGAGTTTTGGTAGGATAAATTTGGCCTTAATCTGTCACTTCGATGGGAGATATATTTGTAGAGGGGAGATGGGTGCAACTAAGCCCAATGGATCAAATTGTACCTCTCACACTCTCTGCAAATGAGATTAAGAAAAATTTAAGAGATTAGGGTTTGAAAGTTGTTTGCATAGACTTAGGGTTGGTTATACAACCCTTTTAGGCTTGATGGCTCATTACTATAACAACTTCTTACTGTTGGAATTTAGTGGGTTGTTTATATAACCTTTTAAAGGTCTGTATAGCTCTCTTTAGTTGGCTATATACATAACTTTTATACCCCTTAAAAAGCACTTAAGGTTTGGTTGATTGAAAGGTGGGCTTGATTTAAGGCTTTTCCTAAGCTTTTGCCACTTTCTTAGGCATTGTTTCCCCTAGTCTTTAAGAAAGAATTCAAGTAGTTTCTCATCATTGAGCTTGCATCCTAATGACCTTAAATCTAGTGCTCACTATAAGGCTCCTAAAATGGCCTAAGAGTTAGCTATTACCTTTAGAGATACCTTTTTGAGGGTTCCTTCACAAAATGGTGAATATTTAAATGTAAAAGTAATGCTTTGCTTGATATGTCCTTGAAATCTTTATGGTATGCTTGGTAGCTTGAGGAGTGTTCATATAAAAAGTACATTGATGTGAATCTTATTAAGCATCTCCATAAACTTTCCAAATTTTTCTTTTGTATGCTTCTTTAATGTTGAAGGAAAAAGAATAGGAGGGACATATGGCTTGGGAGGCATATAAAGGTCAGCTTTCTCCTTTAGGTTGTCTTTTTTATTCTTTCTAAACTTCTCCTTTACCTTGGATTGATCTCTTTGCCACTCGTTAATATAGTCGTCTTTACTTACTCCCTAGGATTAGTTTCAGAGGTGCTAGTTGAGGCCCCATAAAATCTGTAGTTTAAAGAATTGGCTATTTGTCTCACTTGAATCTTAAGGTTATGGATGAAGGAAGAATGGTTTTAGGCAATCAAATTAAACTTTATATCTAGAATTCTTATCATTGCATCTTGGTGTCTAACCTATATTTGATTTTTAGTAATGAATTTCAATATAAGGCTTTCTAGTTAGATTTATTCTCTTAGGATTGATAGTTATGTGGTGGATGATCGTTAGGAAAGTCAAATGAATTAGTGTTTAAAAAGTTTTTATTAGACCAAAGAAAATTTTAGGTATTTTGCTAGCTTATATTATCAGTATTGGAATAAGGATTATTAGGTTAGTGGTTAACATTCCCACAAAGTTTGTTTATTTGGTGCAAAAAGGTTCCCTTACAATCAATGCTCTTATGGCCATTCTTCTTACATAAATTTCACACCACCTATAGTGAAGGAGAGAAAATTGCATTGCAATTCATAGAATTCAATTGCTTAGTTAGAAATGATATATTGTTAAAATGTTATGAACTTTAGCCACGCTTCTTATTATTTTCCTCTCATTAACTTGATAAGTGTTGTTTGCCTTGGTCTCGATAAGTTCATAGGTTGCTCCATTATTTTATCTATAATAAAGTGATAATAAGAGATCCATATGCAATAACATCTATAATAATAATAAAGTGACTAATCAATTCATTATATATGGTATGAAAAATCGACCATTTTAATTTGATGGTTAGGGCATCTCCTCAATAGGTTTTTTGAATCTTTCCTAAGCTTCATTAAGAGGTTTCCCCATCTTATTGGCTAAAAGTTGTGATCTCATTGTGTAGCCTTGCCATTTTAGATAGAGGAAAGTATTTATTAAGGAAGGCTTGAGAGAGTTAGTCCTATGTTGTAATGCTCCTTAAGTCTAATGAGTTAATCTACACCTTAGCTTTGAGTTTAAGAGTGAAAGTGAATAGGCATATTCTTATCGCATCTGTGGAATTTCCATTTTGCCTAAAGTTATCACAAATCTCCAAGAATTTGTGATATGGGTATTAGGATCTTTATGGAAGTGTACATGGAATTGGAGAGTGTTGGTGAGCATTTGACTAAAGGTCAACCTAATCTCAAAGTTGTTTGCATTAATGCTTGGTCTTGTGATGGTCGGTTACAATCTTTCTAAAGGAGGAGTAATGAACTCCTTTAATGGCCTTTTTCCTTAGTTTGCCATCTCTTAATTTCTTTGATTTTCTCATATTCTTTGAATTAAGGTTCATTCAATCTCAATATCAAGAGGACGTAGCTCTTATTCATTCTCTTAGTTTTGAGTTCTAGTCATACACATAAAACAAAAAGTAAGAAACACGAGTCAAAATAAATGAAAACTCTATATTAATATAGAAATAAATAATTAGTATTAATGTTGTCGATCGTGGATAATGGTGCCAATAGCTTGATGACGGGTGTGTGGTAAGTGTAAATTAACCCTTAAATTACAAGTGCATAGGTCATAAGTAATATAGTGTACTAAGGTACGAATATCACTCCCATGAGGATCGAGTTTAATTATTAAACATCTTGTTCCTTGTATTATCTAGAAATCCTAATTAAAAAAAGGTTTAAACTAAGAATTAAAACTATTTGAATTATAAACAAAGTAACTAAGAAAAATAAATAATCAATAGGAGAAGTTAGCTAAGGGATAAACTTATTAATTACTTACGGTTCCTAATCTTCCATTCAATTAGTTGATTCATCTAGTATTGATGTTGGATCACCTAAGTGATTAGTTAATTTCTCTTGAGTATCAATTAACATACAAAAACATGTTAAACTAAAAATCTCTCAACATAATAGTTAAACATCATGTAATTTTCTATCAAAGCAAGATCCAAAAGATAACAGTAGCCTATTAAAGTCTCTTAACACATAACATACTAAGGGAATCACTGAAGGTCCATTTTATGAAAGACATCTCTCAATAGTCAATTCAATAAAATCAAGTATGTTTAATGGCCATTTAATCAACAATCATGAAGCTAATAGTAATTACTAACAAAATGATGAACAAAAATAAAAATATCTTATATTAGATAACTAAAAAAATTAAACAAGATTCATTTCTAAGGTCCAAAACATGGTTCTTAAGAGTCTCTCATAAAGGAGGACTCCTTTTAATATGTGATGATTGTGAGGAGGCTAAATTTGATGAAAAGTGAATATTTTAATGATATAAAGATGACTAACTATGATATGATATGAGTAAGAAAGGATGACTAAGTGATATGAAGGTGAAAGATACTAAGTCATAAAGAGAAATTAAGTATGAGTTATGATGCATAAGTATGCATATGTAGGAAATGATTATTAGAACATGCATGAATGATGGTATTAGAGATTTAATAGTGAAGAATATGTCAATATTATATGTGTAAGAAAGTTATGTTAAAGTACATGTTAAAGAGAAATGAGGGAGGATGATGGAAGCTAAGGTATAAGCTAAGTTAGGTGCATGATCTTTAATGGCTACCAAGATATGTAAGTATGATAAATTTGTGATTAAATGACATGTTAATGAAGTGTTTTAGATGTATTTTATATGGCTAATGTTGTTATTTGAAGTGTCCTGATGAAAGGAAGGAAGGAAGAGTTGGATAGTTACATAGCTACCTCATCTTAATATTATTGCCTATGTTTGTTATTGTATGCCTAATTTGTGTGTGCCTAATATACATTTAAATAACATGATAATGATGTGTTTTAGATGATTTTTATATGTCTATAGTTGGTTTTTAAAGTGTGTTAAAAGAAGGAATAAAAGGTTGGAAGCAAAGATTCCAAAAGGTTCAAATGCTCTATTTAGGCATTTTGGTCTTTCACACCCTTTTTATCTTCATTTTCTTTCAAAAAGCGTACCTAACTCCATTTTCTATAATTCATAATACATAAAAATATTTTTTTACGTGTATTGAGGAAAAGGATAAAAGGGTGAAAGCATAAGTTTATATGTTGAAAGTAGCATTTTGGTGGACTTTTTCTAAAAATCTCTATTTAGGCATTTTAGTCTTCTTACATCCCTTTCTCTTTATCTTCTATCTAAACACTACTCCAGCCCCATTTTTCATTAGTTTTTAGTAGCATATAACTCAACAAAATCCTCCCAAAATCTCTCTTCCATCCGTGGCTATTAAATCAAGTTAGGAGAATCAAGCTTGCTCATCCATCTTCTTCTAACTTTTAGGCAAGTTGATGACTTTCTTCTCTTTATTTCAAGTAAGTTATAATCTACATATTAGTTTTACATTCTTTCTATGCTTGAATAAGTGTGTTTATGGTGTTTTTGAGTTTGGTGATGCTGAAGAGATGAAGTTTGGTGTTAGTATGGCATGAAAAGTGATGTTGTCTTCAAAAAGAGTTTTAGATGTACTTGAAGAGCATGGGTTGTTTCTCTTGGTGCTTAATGTTTGATGGTTACATGATTATTATTATTATTATTATTTTAATATTCATTTTGGAGAAGGAAATTGAGCTTAGTTGGTGTTTTACACATTGGTTAAACTAAAGGCAACATTGTTATAGTATACAATCAAAGCTTTAAAAGGAGTTTATGTATATGGATTTATTACATGAATTCTTAATTATTATTGACTCCTTGAATGTTAATTAGCATCCTAATGTTTATGTTTAAGATGAGAATTAAAAGCTTGAATGATATTTTACATCTTGGTTGAGATAGAGGAAATATTAATGTCTTAATGGGCTTTATGAAGTCCTTATGTAAATGAATTATGTTTATGAAGAGAATTGATGTTAAAATGAGTTTCTTGGTATTTTTTTTTGACATTTCATACCTTATGATTAGTGCTGTATATGAATGAAGAAAATGTTCTTCATTTAGTTGGCGTAGGATAATACATGAATGTCTCAACGAATATATAGATGGTTTTTGATGAGAAGTAAATATATTGATGCATTTAGGAGCATAAATTGATGACTATGAAATGAGTTAAGGATTATAATTAATGATTAATACATGATTAAATGGTGATTTTAATGTCAATATTATTAATGAGGTAAAAGGAAAATGGTGATAATAAGCTAAGTATGAAAGATAACAGTTATGTTATAAGTTAGAGATAATGATAGTTATATTTTCTTGCTTAATTAATGTTTAGGACTTTATTGTCCCTATAAGGGCTTTTGCCCTATTATGCTATATGTTATGTGTTCTATGGAAGAGTTTGAGTAACTCTCTATATTTTTGATGCTATAGTAATAATGTAATGGATGTTTATGCTTAGGCATATGTGTGGTAAGATGAATAAAAGCAAATAAGGATAGAGTTAAGAGTAAGTAAAGCTAAGGCAAGAGGTAGAGGAAGAGAAAAGCCAAAGCAAGGGAGAGCTATGGCTAGCAATGAAAGGTAAGAGATTTTATTTGCTTTTTATTCTCTATTGCATACATGTGTCATTAGTTTACATGTATAGGCTATAATAGGCCAAGATATGTTAATATAAATGTTATATGTATTTTTATGGATGAAATGGGGTGACATGATATATATTTTATGTTTAAATGACATGTGATGTGAAGGTAGTTCAAGGAATAAATGGGAACCCAAAGAGTCATAACTATCTATGTAAGGATGATATGATTAATGTATGAAAATGAAAATTATGCATGCATGACACAACTATTGAGGAAACTTTCTTATGTAAAGGAAATATGTGGCTGGTGAGGCAACTTTCCCATGAGCACACAATTGGTGAGATAACTCTCTCGCGTGAGAAAGATAAGTAAACCAAGTAAGGTGTCCTATGGACTTGACTACCCATATGTGCAATGACATGCTATGTACATGTTATATGTAAATGCTATGCCATGTAGATGTAAATGCATTCATGTTAAGGTATGTGAGTGTATGGACAATACAAATTCCTTAGTAAGTTCCCCATAAGGAGCTCAACCCCTCAACACTTAGATTATTTTACAGGTTAAACACAAGATTGATGCCATGGATATATGTTTAAGGCTAAAGGCTAGAGATAAAATTTTAAGTTATTTATCCTAGGTTATTAAGCCATTATATTATTTCTTCGTAGTTGCCTATAATAGTGATGTACATGTATATTGAAGAGTTATTTTTAGCAAATGTTAAATTATATCTTATATTCTTAGTAATCTCGATAAAGTATAAGTTGTGGATAGTGTGATATGCATATGTCTAAGGTTAATATAATGTAAAATGATTATGATGGATGAATAATGGAAATGATATTAAGGTATACTAAGATTTATGGCCCATGTAAGATAAATTTTGAATGCTTATGATAATGGAAAGGATGTTAAAGCAAGAATAACCTAAGAAGAAACCCTTTTTTTTAGGATTATCTAATCAGGAAAGTTTTATGTTTAACAATATATATATAATGAAGGTATGGAAAGGAAATAATAAAAGGAATCAACTAGTGTGCTTAGACTCCTCTAGTCATGATATGATAAGAACTAAATTAAATGGCAGTTGTATAATGTAAGAAAGTACTTTTATAAAATTTTAGGATTTTTTTATAAAATTTTAGGATTAAGCTTAACTTAAATCCCTAGCTCCTATTTGTATTATCTTAAGAATCTAAAGTGGGCAAATGAAAGTTAGTAAGGCTTATGGGCTAACAAATATAAATTTAAGATTTAAAGTATCAAAGAGCTTAGAAATGGTCTTTAACTACTAGTAATTAGGCTTGCTATGGGTTTCAGAGGCCTTAAGCCTTCCCTTTCCCTAACATCGACATGACCCAAAATCTAGGTCATGACAATCTATAACCCAACTTAAAGAAAATTAGTTCATACTATAAGAAAAATATGAAGAAACAATCAAAATATGTGAGGAAGAAACCATGATCTTTAATTTTTGAAGCTCTTGCTTGATTGCCCATTGATCTCCTCTTACTCCTAGCCTCTTGCTTAATGGTTTTGCCTCCACCTTTCATCAAAGTTTATGCTTATTGGATGATCAATTTTGTGTTCCTCTTAGCCCTTACATAGTGTTTTTGATGTTGATACTAAGTGCGAAGCTTGGAAGAGGAAGTAATTAGAAGGGATTTGGAAGCTTAAAGTTGCCTCTTCAATGATGCATGCCCATTCAAAACTCTACATGCGTATGCAAACTTACAATTTAGGTTATGGAATCCTTAAAAGGCATGTGCATACCCATACAAATGGTTGCATTGGCATGCAAAGGACTAAATGTGCATGCAAAGGTTAACTAGTCTTTTGACAAGGCTGGTTCAAATGGTGCACACCTATGCAAAGTTTTACATAGGCATGCAAAGCTTTCTTTTCACTTTTTGAGCTCTTTTCTTCCCTTTTTGACCTACAAAACACAAATACACTTCATAAGATCATTTTGTATGCAAAATTAATTTAAGAACATCGAGATTTGAAGGGAATTAGTTATATATATATATATATATATAAACTTATGGACCAAATGGTCTACTTTGATGACAATGAGAAGGCAAAGATTATGGGTATAGGTAAAGTTGTTAAGGACTTTGACTCACTAATTTTAACAAAGTATTATCGGTTGACGGTCTCAAACATAACCTTTTATATGAGCCAATTATATGATAAAGTTCTAAGAGTTATGTTTAAACCTCAAGCTTGTTATATGTCAAGAATGAGTGACAAAAAGTTATTATTTTTGGGCAGGAGAGTCTAAAATTCTTATCTTATTGGTTTAAATTCTATGACTAACAAAGATGTCAAGTGTCTAGTTATAATAGTAGATGAAGGATGGACTTAGCATAAAAGACTTAGACATGTAAGCATGGAGTTGATAAAAGAGTTGAGAAGGAACTTTGTGAAAGGATTTCCCAAGATCAACTTCTCTGAAGATAGAATTTGCTATGTATGTCAAACAGGTAAATAAGTCAAATCACCCTTCAAAGTAAAAAATAAGGTAAATTCAATAAGACCTTTCCAATTATTACATATGGATATCTTTGGCCTTAGTAGAGTTACTAGTTTACATGGCATATATTTTACATTTGTCATTATAGATGATTTTTCAAGGTTCACTTAGGTTTTATTTCTCCCTCATATAAGGATTCTCATTTTGATGCTTTTGAATCTTTTGCCAAAAGAATTCAAAATCAAGAGGATTTAAAGATCATAAATAAGTGTGATCATGGTGTAGAATTTGAAAAAGCAAAATTTCAAAGTTTTTATGATGAAAATGGAAATTAGAATAACTTTTTAATATCTAGAACTCCTCAACAAAATGATGTAGTAGAGAGGAAAAATGAAACTCTTTATGATATATCTATAACTATGCTTATGAGTATAACCCCCTTATCAGTTGTGGATCTAAAGAAAGCCCAAAATTACACACATTAGAATTTTTGATTGTAAGTGTTTTATCTTCAACACTTAGGATAACTTTAGGAAAATTGACTCCAATTCTGATGAAGGAATCTTCTTTGGTTACTCCTCCATTTGTAGAGGATATAGTCTTTAATGAGAGGAATTTTATTATAGAGGAGTCAAAACATGTGATTTGTGATGAATCTCACTTGGTTTTTTCTAAGAAAAAAAAGATACTGATGATCTTGTAGGTTCTATGGATAAGCTTAACACTAAAAATAAAGGAAATGATATGGACCAACATCAAAGGGAAAATGATATTTCAAATGAGACTCCACCTCCAACATCTCTACATGTGAAGTCCTCTACAACTAGAGATGGTTTAGACATATAAAAATAATCAATGCAAAGATCTCATCATTAGTGATCCACTGAGAAGGGTATTAGCAAGATCCTCCTTGAGAATTGCATGTAATAATCTTGACTTTGTTGCCCTCACTAAGCCTAAAACTGTAGATGAAGACATTAAAAATGAGCATTGGATTCTTGCTAAATAAGAAAAACTCAATCAATTTGAAAAGGATAAGTTATAGACCTTATTTACCTAAAGACCACTCCAAAATTATAACTAAATTGGTATTTAAAAACAAGCTAGATAAGTTTAGGACTATAACTAGGAACAAGGCTAGGTTAGCAGCTAATGGTTACAACTAAGAGAAAGGCATTGATATGTTGATACCTTTGCCCTTGTTGCAAGGTCAAAAGCAATTATGATTTTGCGTGCATATGCATCAAACATGAATTTTCAACCTTTTCAATGGGATGTCAAAAGTGCATTCTTGGAAGGATTTGTAGAGGAGGAATTATATATAAAACAACCTCTTGGTTTTGAAAATCATATCTTTTCTAATATTCTTTTCAAACTTACTGAATACTTGTATAGCTTGAAGCAAGCTCTAAAAGCATGGTATGAAAGGTTCAATAACTTTCTTCTAGATAAAGGATTTTCAATAGTTTTGGTAGACACTAAAAAGCATAATAGGGATATCTTGATTATTCAAATTTATATAGATGATATCATATTTGGTTTTATTAATGTTTTCTTTTATTATGATTTCACTAAAGTCATGAAAAGTGAATTTAAGATAAGCTTGAAAGGAGAGCTTAAGTTCTTTTTTGTGGTTGCAAATTAAATAAGGAAAGGCAGGAATCTTCATCAATAAAGACAATCACACAAAGGAACTATTCAAAAGATTTAGCATAAACATAAGTCTCGAGCTAAATTTTTCTAGACAAGTGTTGAGCTTGTTGTCACCACAAGTGTATGGGTCAAGTAATAATAGTACGCTAGAAGTGCAATATCATTCCCATAGAGACTGTGAGTATAACTATTCAAATATAATGATCCTATTTTTTTTTATCTATAAAACAATTCAAGTATGTTTTGCCTAACAAATTAAATGAATTTAATATTAACTAAGATGAAAGAAAACTAAGGTATAAGAGTACAAACAATTGGTGAGAAAAACCTTAAGTGAATAGACCTAGGGCATTTGATTTCACCTATGGAATTTTCATGATAATTTAATCATTTAATGATAATTTAGATTATGTATTGCAACTATTTATTTGTTCAAAAGTACTTAAGTCCTTGATCTCAAGTAGTCACTCAAACGTGCAATCCCATATCATAGAACCATTCCTCAATGTCAATCGTAAAATTAGCTTACTCGTTTAGAACCAACAATGCATATTGACAGTAATAGGTTAAATGGTTATCTCTACTAATTAATTAACATAAAGGGATTGAATTTAGATCTATTTCAATTTACAATCTCTCAATTTATAAAAAAAAGAAACACTAGTTAAGTAATTATGTAAAAACCATTCACTTGTAATAATAATAATAAAAAATATCAAAGAATCATGAATCATTCATTATATTCCATGGCTATATTAAATACCCTATGAAAGAAACATAGCCTGACATGTTCCTCTACCAATCCATCACCAAAAATTTAAGAATCATTTTGAATAATAAAATAAATAAGAGATGGTGAGAAAAGAAGATGAAACTCTTCAAAGTTGTAGATGAAGTCTGACGGTGATAATGTCAAGCTTTAATGATGTAACATCCCTATCCCTATTCATTGGTATTATCACATGAATATATTCATTGCACAAATGATATGAAATCACATATGAGCATATGCACTGTATCAAATGATATGAAATCTCACATGAACATATGCATAGGATAAATAATCATTTAGATATGTGAATTGTAAAACACGACAATGACAATGGCACCGTTGCATTTGAGATACTTGAACATATATGCAGTGTTTGCATAGTTATGTGACAAATTATTTCATGTTGTGTGCTTATTATAGCATCATAAATAATAGTGTTTGAGGGCTCATCTAAAAGTATAAGGGGCATCTAGAAATTAGAGAATGGATGAAGGTGATGAAGGAGTGAAGAAGAGGGACTAAAAGAGGAAAAGTGACCTTCCAACCAATGGAAATGAAACACCATGATTTTATATTATTATAATAAGTTTATATCTGTTAATTAGGGTCAGATTTTGAGAAAAAAAATATGGGTTATACCAGAAACAAAGAGAGAGCAAAGGAAAGAAGAAGAAGAAGAAGAAGAAGCAGAGGAAGAAGAAGAAGAAGAAGCAGAGGAAGAAGAAGAAGAAGAGAGGAAGAAGAGTGAGCTGCCTAAGGTTTTCTAATTCTGGGACAGTAGGTAAGTAATTTATCTTTTTCTCAACTGGAATTAACCTCTCATGACATGTTAATCATGCACGGTTAGTGAGAATTATGGAGTAATTGTGGTAGAGCTTTTGGATGGAAGTTATAAACCAAGAGAACAAGAGCTAATTCTGTTGATTTTGCTATTAGAGAAAAATTTTGCACCCATGATTTCATAACCCTAGAAGAGGAATTGGGGAAAGTGCAAAACATGAAAGTTGTAGCATTATGTCTCATATAAGTGCATATGAAACAGTTTTACTTGATTCTGTGTGTGTGAAGAGATATGACCCCTTCATCAGGACTAGGTCATATCTGAATTGAGATGATCTCAGTCTTCTGTTTTCTTATATTTTGATGGCTTTATATTCTGACAGAGTGCAAAACATGAAACTTGTAGGGTTATATTCCCTCTAAATACCTGTTAAACAGTTTTGATTAATTTGCTATGTGGAAAGAGATATGACTCATTGATTGGGGCCGATGGGCAAATCCCGGATGTTGAGTGCTCTGGTAGGTAACAACTGTACCACGTTGCGACGTTACAATTTGTGGTATCAAAGCTGATTTACAAATGAGAGTAATGGATGTCACAGTTATTTGTTTGACAAATGAATTTAGATGTTATAGTTTTGGTATCAGAGAGGGCTCAAGCATACGTGGGGCAGACGTGAAATCCCGGTGTGTCTGACATCGCGGGGTTGACGGGCAAATCCCGGATGTTGAGTGCTCTGATAGGTATCAATTGTAGCATTACAAATTGTAGGGAAAGAAAGAAAGCTGGTATCAGAGCAACATGATTTGTAAACACAAGTGGTTGTTACATTTATTGGTATCAAAACAAATATGAACACGGTTGTTACAATGTTTATCTAACTTTACATTTTTTTTACAGTTTAATCTTAGAGCATCAATGTTCTAGCTAGATTTACTTGGTTTTTAAGGAGCGTTTAAACCCTAAAGGTTATGCTTAGAAGATGATGTTAGAAGACATCAAGGATTTTTATTGGGAGAAGTTCAACGTACGATTCAAAATTTTTAATTAAAACAATTTTTATTCATATCTTTATATGGAAAAGTATTTTTTTGGGATGTCACGATGGAGTCCATAGTTAAAATTGCATGGGAGCATACAACTACTAGGTAGTATTTAGATATTTTATTTGGTTGGAGATGAAGTGGTAATAGGCCATAATGCGTCTCCCAATATATATAGGATATGTGACAACAACGATGGTTTGTAATAAAATTTCAATCTTAATCTATCCAAGTTTTGAGGAATAGACGCATAGAGATTACTAGGGTTGCTACTAGTCTATCTCACCATATAACTGGATCTAAATCATTCCTTGAGCATGTCGTGGATTTGGTTAGTTTATTTACTTATCTTTTTTATTTAATAAAATATTTAGACTAAAGTAATAAAATTTTATTTTAGGAGAAAGAACTAAAACATTCGCCCACATATTTTGAGATTTTCAAGAAAACACACATTAAGAAGAAAAGGCAATCATTTTTTTTTTTATCAAAAGTCACATAACACCAATGTAAGTTAAATAAAAATCAATGTGTTGTTTCTCATTTCACATAAATTGCAATTATAATATCTTTAGTAATATTTTATAATGATTCTTTATATTTATTAGGTTGTGATAGAAAATAGTATTTTTACAGCTACTTCATCACTACTAGAGGGCTCTATAGAATTTGAAGCCCTCAACATCAACTAGTTGTACCTAGATGTTATTGGAGGATATAAGAAGAGCATAGTGCACAAACTTGGCTCTAAGGCGACATTTAGTCATCCACCTTCTTGCACTAGCTCTTTCCTAGCCACATCATAGATGGCTCTTGAACTAGATTTGGAAGAGCACACTAGGAGGCAAGTCTGAAAGGTGATGCAAAATGAGTTTGATTAACAATTTGTTGCCCTTAGCAATCAGATGCAGCAGACCATGCAACATTCATTGATTACTATGTTTGTCACCATGCAGAGTCAGAGGCCCCTAATGTTAGCACCATTGACAACACCTTCAATTATAGAGGAAAATGATTATTTGAAAGCACAAGATGACAAGGTAGATGATTAACTTTTTTTTTCTTATATTTATGTATCATATATGTACAATGTTATTATAAATATAATATAATAAATGTTTTTATATACTATATTCCTTTTAATATTATTTTGAATAAATTATAAAAATATAAAAATTTTAATATAAAAAATATTAAACAAAATTTTAGCAACAAAATAGTGATGCAATAATGATGGAATAATGATGAAAAACTATCAAATTAGCGATGAACTTATGATGGAACTTTCCGTAGCAAAGATTAGCGACAAAAAATTGTCACTAAAAATCCATTGCCCTTTTTAGCAATAGAAACTTTCATCGCTATTCTGTCACTAACCTTAGCTATGAAATAACGATGAAATTTTTTGTTGCTAGGATTAGCTGCATAATGAAATTCTGATGTTAGGAAAAGTGACAAAATGAAATTTCATCGCTAACCCTAGTGACCATTACTTTAGCAAAAGTTGGCTTAGTAATGAAATTTGTTTGGTTAGCGACAAAAAATTTCATTGCTAACTTGGTAGATTTTTATAATGAAGTAACAAAATCTGCCTAATTAGCGATAGAAAATTCCATCACTAACTAGGTAGAGTTTTATGGTGAAATCTTTTATTTCATCTCTTCTTTTCTACTTCACCTTCTTTTTTGAGAGTAAGAGCGAATTTGTATGCGTTAATCCCTTGCGAAAAGGATTTAAGGGACTTTTAAAAAAGTTTTAAGAGTTTATTAATCTACCTAATTCACCCCCCCTCTTGGGTTGTCATCCTCACCAAAGGGCCAATAATTGGTGTCAAACCCATGCTTTGAATATTATAAGAAAGGATTTGAGGATGCCATTATCAAAGAATAATGATCAAATGACAACTATCAAGTCTTCTTATTATGGAAGCTTCCTAAAAAAATGGACCCATTCAAACCAAATGGAGCATAATGTTTTATGAAGCCAAATGATTACTATCAATATGAAAGAATGAGAAGAATCTTAATAAATTCCACATCAATAAGTGATGATGAACCCTCCTATAACAAATAGGTGAAGAAATGGAAGTCCAAAAGAAAAGTGAAAGCTAAATGCCACATTGTCTTGGATGATGACTCAAATGAAAGTCCTCTAAAGGAGGTGTATGAACTTGACAATGATATCAATGAAATTATCATAATAGAAAATCTAGTTGAGGACCTAAACTCAATAAATAATGATTTAGATAATTTGTTTAAAGAGATAAAATTTTGAAAAATGAAGTTATTGATTTGAAAAAGAAAACTGAAAGTTTAAAAAATGAATAAAAATAATTTATTATTGAAAAATTATTCTATGAAATTATTTCAAATAAAAAAAGTTTGAAAGGAAGTTCATGATTTGAAAGACTTCTTTTTAAGATTTACAAAGGAAAAAAAATTGATTTAATTTTTTCTCTCAAATAAATGCTAGTGCAAAACATGGATTAGGATATGATCAAGCCTCTACCTCTTCATTGAAGAATGCATTTATGAAGGCTAAACATAATAGTACACCTAGTCCTCAAGGTGTTATATCAAAAACTCATTCAAAAAATGTTGATGCTAATGTCAAGCCTTAAGCACAAAAGCCTAAGGCTAAGACATAAGCAAATGCGTACACTAAATAGTTTAAACAAAATACTATACATGCTTGTGGATCCCATAGGCAAAAAAAGGCAAAATGTGTCATACTATGCACTTAGAAGAAAAATTACATATGATCACACTTCTTCACCTTCTAGAATGCACTCATAAAGGACATATGTGCATGATCATAGATACTCACATATTTTCTTTATGCCAAATGCATAATATGATGCTTATATGTATAGGTTTCAAAGACCAATTCCTATTAGAAGTTCAAATGTTAGGTCCTAAGCACACTGGAGATTATCTTATTATCAATCCTTGTTATAGATTAAGAAGAGTATTCCTTTTGGAAATGCTTTTATTATGAAAAATTTGGCCAAATGATATAAATACATTATGCAAGGTTGAATGATGAGAATGTGTTTGTACCTAGCTCGCTTTAACTAAAAAAGAAATAGGTACCAAAGAAAGCTTGAATTAAAGTTAAGAACTCCTTCACCAAGCACACAAAATGAAGAATCCAAAGGTAAAGGAAAATTTATGAACAAAGAAGAGATATTAAGCTTCAAAACGCTAAGTGCATTAAATTTATAATGTATCCCTTACCTCCTATGGTTTTAACTTGATATATATGCATATGTCTAAAGGGAGTTGTTATGCATGTTATTTTATTGTCTTTGCGTATTCAAGATGGCTATTTATTTGAATGAATGTGTGTTTGATTAGAAAATTATTTTTTTACTTATTTTCTATACTTTTCTTTGGCTCTCAATTATTTGGCATATTTTATCATTTAATAGGTACCTCATATTTTTCTTTGTGACCCTAAAGTATTGTTTAATTGTTTTAAAAATTGATATTTAACCTACCATTAATGAGACTTATTTTCAATAGAGATGTCATAAAAATTTTTCTTATAGAGAGTTAAAATAAGGTGAGAAGTGTTTTTAGTTGTTATTTCTTTACATTTCCAAAATGGGGAGAATGTTTTAATCTTACGTAGAGTGTTTTCTTACCTTTGATTTTTATTATGATGATAAAAAAGGGGGATAATTTTTATGTGATGTTTAATAAAATAATTTTTTATGTGTCTTATAGTGTTTATTTTATAAAAAAAATCTTAGTTGTTTCATCATTTAAAAAAGGATAATGTTGACCATGTTGATAAGGCATTTGTCTTAATCACATGTTTGAGTGATGTGTTTTTAATGATAACAAAACTATAAGAAGTTCTAATCATTGTATTTGAGTGTTTTTATGACTTTTTTTAATCTTTGTCTATAAGAAGCCTTGAAAGTTAGAGCAAGGTGGCAAGATTTAGAATTGAAAAAAAAAAAAAAAAGAAGATTGAAGGCTCTAATGAACATGGAAAATACACTAATGGGAGTGAAAGAAAAATAATGGGCATTGATAGAAAATAAGCATGGGAAAAGTCTTCAAGAAGTACCTTAACTCATCTGCCTAATTTGAAGGTGACACAATGATTATGGAGAAAGGTGCAATGATTGTAAAAGTATTCAATAGGTGTGGGAGGAGTTCAATAGCCATTACAAAAACCTTTAGAGAGCACCTCAATTATTCTATTTGATTTTGGACACTAAAAATGACCATTTCAAAACTCCAACAACTATTATTGGATTGATTCAACGGGTGTTACAAACAACTAATAATCAATGAAAAGGAACGTTAGTATCTTAATGATCATGGGATAAAAATGAACAATTATTTATAGGTTATAATGACCAATTTTTCAAAAGTTGACAAAACTTAATTTATTTTTATCAACTAGTTTTTAGGGATTTCACAAATAAAGACTCTTGTTTAAACTCCAAGAAAAAAGAAGAGAGTTTATCAAGTTTTATCTTTATATGCAAACCTTCTTTAGGTGTTGCTTTTGTATTTTAGGTAGTGAAAGCTTTTGTTTGATTTGTAAGTAATCCTTGAGTGAGTAAGAAAGTAGATTTTCTTAAGCACTACTTATATTTTTACTATAAGCCGGTGATTAGCCTAAAAAAATTACCAATAGGATCTTTCTCTCTTAAGCCTTATAAAAAATGAGTGGGAAGATTTCTCTTAAGCCTATAAAAAGAGAGGTTACTCCTACACATACAAAAGGGTAGGTTATTCTTGAGCCTAGAAAAAAAATAGTAAAGGAATAAATGGTTGCTTAAGGAGTAGATGTAGGCACATTGCTAAATAACTATAAATCTCTTATGCCAACTCTTCTTTGAAAGCAAAAGTGAACTTATGTGCATCAATCTACTGTAATAGAATTTAAGGAAATTCCAAAAAAAAAAATTCAAGAGTTTTTGAAAGCACCTAATTCATCTCATCCCCATCTTGAATTGCCATCCTTATAATGGACTAACAACATCATGTGGTGATTGATAATGGAATTCGATTTCATGTTAAGACTAAGATGATGTTAAAGAAGTATGGAATAATTCATAATAAGTCTTTACCATATCGTCCTCAATAAAATGGGGTAATTAAAGGTGTAAACAAAAACATCAAGATGATCTTGGCCAAGATGGTAGAGACGTACAAAGAATGTTCTAGGATTTGTAAGGATACATGATAATGACTCACTCATCCACTAGAGCTACTCCATATTCACTAGTTTATGGAATAGAGGTAGTATTGCTTATTGAAATTGAGGTGTGATCTCTGAGGTGGTCTTAGAGTTCAACATTCTTAATATTATTAATAGGTGTAAATTAGATATCAGTAATTAGCTTTAGTATATGAGAAAAGATGAAGGAATTGTATCATCTCTAGTAATATAAGAAGAGAACTACATAAACATATAATAAGAGGGTCAAATTAGGCAATATTAAGGAAGGGGATCAGGTACAAAAAGCTACGAGGCCTTAAACTTTTGATCTTAGAGGAGAATTCATATCCAAATAGGAAGCTTTATATGTGGTGATGAAGATGTTAGCTAAGGATTTTGTAAAGTTGATGGATTTAGAAAGAAATGAATTCATTAAGCTTATGAACCTTGAATGCCTTAAAAGGTATCTATTAATATCTAATTTTATCAACATTACATATTTTATAGTTATTATTATTATTATTTTTTCATAATGGTTACTAGTACAATGCTTAGTTGTTATTACTAATACAATAATAGCAAAAATAATGAATAGGAGATATGAGAACAATGAGAGTCAATAAAACATGAGAATAATAAAAGCCAACCAGTCAAAATTAATTAAAAGGAAATTTAAACTAGATATTAATGTGGGACTCAATTCACAACCTAATAAAATGTAAACTCATTCAAATTTGAAGCCTTAACACAATAAGCACAAAATACAACCCAATATAATATAATGGAAATCCATTACAAAACAAGCTAGCCTACCCAAAGCTTAAATTAAAACTCTTAATTTTGGTCTTAGTTTCATTTGTTATGGATGAAGATTATTTAAGTTGAATACTTGTCCATTTCCTATAAAAAAAAGACATAATTAACTTCCTAACTGACTTACTACCAAGTTTATTATGCAAGATAATTTTAACCATTACTTTTCATTTCTATAAATGAGGCAATTCTAGTAGCAATAAGGACAAAAAAATTAAATAATAGAATATATAAAAATTAGTGTAGAAATTATATTAAAATAAAGAAAAATTATGTAAAAAAGAGTGTATAAAGTAAAAACAAAAGAAAATTTATTTTCTTTACTTAGTTGTTATCGGGATTATAACCTATGGGTGAGAAAACCACATAGGAAAATAGTAATCAATAAAAAATTACCAAACTAAGCAACTACAATAGGAAATTATAATCAATAATAACTACATTAGTAAAATAATAACAAAAAATTACAATAAAACAACAAACCAAAGGAAAGAGGAACACAAAGGACATTCACACAAAGCAATATAAATTCTAGAGGTTTTTTTATCAATTTCTTTTCATTTTATTTTGTATGGCCCTTATATTGATGGAAACTTTAAAATTTTAAGGTGACAAAACAATTAGAAGATAAAAAAGGAGGGGAGAAAGAAATCAAGACATAAGGGATTTATACTGATTTGGGTATTAACCAACCTTACATCTACTCCCTAATTATTTAATTGGGTATTTCACTAACTCACAAACTCATAAGGTGTTTTACAAGTTCACACTCCATTTTAGTGTTTAGCCTTGCACCCAATCAAGTACACTTGTGTTTATGGTTAACACAAAACCTTGTAATCAATTACCAAACTAATTAAATCCTTTACAAGTGTTTAGGCTCACACTAAACCTTTATAATATGATTAATAATTCTCCATAAATAAAGTACAATAGTAATAAAGAGAGAGAGCATTAAGAATTCAATTTATAAGAGTTTGGACATAATAAATGACTGATATCTTGCATTCAAAACCATTTGGTGGAGTATTTATAGTTTACAACCCAAAGAGTGATTACAAAAGAACTACCATTGAATCTCTAAAAGTTTGGTAGGAAATCCTACATTTAATTCTTGTAAGATGAATTTTGCAATTGAAATGCCTCAATTACAATCATAATTCACTTGTAATGCTCAAGATTCCTAAGATGATAGATTAAAATTCCTCAATTGTGATGGCAATTCACATTTAATAGTCAAGATTCTTATGTCGTGATCACGATCTTCATAATCTATCTAATGGCTAGTGACATATGGTAATTATTTATTTCATCCTTAGACTAGCCATTATAATGCACCATTTTGGTACTTCGATCAGGTCATCATCTCCCTAGTCTCGTTCGCTATCTTAGGATAAGCTAGATTAGAGGATGCGACTTTTACTATGTATTGGCCTAGATTTTTTTTGTGTCAAAGTTGATCTTTAGTCATGATCATGCCTTTAAAGCATCATGGTTTTGATCTTCAAATTGTTAAATGGTTCCTTGGAAATGTGCCATGATCAAATGGTTTCTTAAGTGTTAGTTGGAAGTTTTTTTTCCTTTTAGTTTGAAGGCTGTGGTCATGAATGAATATTCTTAATCGCGAAGTGCATTTTGCATTGGCTTCTTGATCTACATACTAGCCTAGACTTTTTGGTTCCATCCTTAAATTGGATAGCGGTTATAAGTTGGATGTCTCAATCATGACTTTGATTTCTAGGCGGTGAGTAAGCTTTCTTAAGTGTGAATTATAGGTTAGTTTTTGAGACTTGTAGAATTTACTTCTTTTTGACATCCTAACTTATTCTAACTTTATTTCTTATAGAATCAACACTTAATGCATATATTAGTATTCTTTTATTCTAACTTGTCAAGATAAAAAATAAGGTTTGACCAACTTGGTTCAATAATCTCTCTTTTTTTATTTTGATAATTTACATTAATTTTGCAAAAAGGAATAACATATATTATGTATATCTTATCATTTTACAATATTTTGCAAGTTAGGATAGGTCAAAAGTATTTGGTGTATAGTATAATTCAAGTTTGCATATGAATCAAAAACTAAGTATAAGTAATGTCAATGTAACTCTCCTCAATTATGGCTACCCCTTAACATATTATCTATATATAACATATTAATTTCACTTTGCACATTTATCTCCCCCTTTGTCAAGTTTTGAAAGATAAATAAGGGGTTAAAGTAAAATAGGAGATACAATGAGAAGGAAATACATACAAGCATTCATTCAACAAGAGATAACAAAATTGAAATGGTTAAACATCTAATCAAATAAAAAGAAGACATTTGAGATCAATTGGACTTGACATTAAAAATTTCATTAGAATAAAATAAAACATCATTTATAATCAATTGTTCTTAAAATAAAAACACAAATAACAAATGTTTGATCATTACTAAAAGGGGCCAAATAACTTTTGAAATAGAAATAAAGAAAAAACATGAAAATATAAAACATGAGAAGACAAGACCAACATAAAATGAAGAAAGCCAATTAGGATTGATCTTCTTCTTCACTCTTCCCCTCCTAATCTGAAAGATGAAAAGGTGTTAGTTCCATTTTCTCTTAAAGCTCCCAAATATCTCATGGAGGTGGTTTACGAGCTTGAACTTCCTTAAGAGTTTGTTTAATTTCTTATCGTTAAAAGCTAAGGTAACTTGAGAAGGAGGAGTGGGAGTGGGTTGTTTAGAAGGTACCTCTTATTCTTCTCTTACTTCTTCACCTTCTTGAATCACCAATCTTTGCCTCTTCTTGATTCTTGTAGCCTACTAGATTTTCACTCCTGGAGTAATAAGGAGATACTCATAGGTGGCTAGTTTTATTATCGTAGCAGTAAGGAGATAGTTAAGTCTATTAAGTTGGTCTTTGGGGGTAGAAAGTTTTAAGAAGAGAAAAATTAGATGGGGTAAGTGCTCTTACATGTTTTGTAATGAAAACCATATGAGAGAAGAGTAGGATTTTGTCATGCATAGATTTGCTTAAATGCATAAGTTAATTTGTTATGAAATAAGTGGTTTGGATGGCTTGCCTTTCAATTAGGCTATAAAGGAAACAAAGGTCTTTTTGGGATATGTTTTCATTGCCATCTCCATTAGAATTAATGAAGAAGTTAGTGATTCATTGAAGGATCTAAAAAGGAAGAGAGATTATATTTTTAGAGAGTGAGGTCTTAAAGTCATGATAGGTTTCTATAGAGATTATTTTCCAAAAATCATTAAACTCAAGTTAGAGGTCATAGAGATTACATGCCCCATTAGTTTGAAGGCCAAAAAGGTTTGCTAGGGATTCTAAAGTAATACTAAGAGGTTTGCCAAAAAGTTTAAAAGGCATACCATGTTGACTGAGTTCTTGAGTTAGGCTTCGATAGATTTCCATTAAAGCTAAGAATTCACTAGTAAGTTCATTGTACCTCAACTCTTCAACAAAGATAAATTTCTTCATTAAAGCTTTGAGAGTAGGTAAATATTTGGTCCTTGAGATGAAGATCTTCCAAGGTAAAGATAAAGGAAACCTTGTTGGAAAGGATAGGCTTGTCTTTAATAAGCTCATAGTGTTGTTTTTCTTCTTAGATTACTTTTTTGATAATGGAGAGAGAAGAGGCTCTAGGGAGGAAGAAGTCATGGGTGCCTTACCTTTTTACTTTAGTGGGTTTAGATTTAGGAGCCATTGGGAGATGAAAGTAAGAGTGCAATATAAAAGAAAATTGAGAGGCAAAAAAGAAAATAAGAAGGAAAAAGATGAATATGAAGGAAATGGAACAAAATTCAGTAGAATGGTGGAAATATGGAAGAAGAGGTAGAAAATGGGTTTAAATAGGCATTGGACAGGTGAAAAATGTCTAGATTTTGATTTGGTAAAAATTGGTAAAAAAATTGCCCTACAATTATTATAAATCATGGTCGCTAAAAGTGGGTCACAATCGTAAATTATGAAAATGTGAGTAATGGATAATTTTACCTTAAAAAGCTGAGCTGATTCTTAAATGTGAAAAGTTTTGAAAAATTAAGGAGGCAAAAAGATGGTAATTGACTATAAATTTTAAAATAAGGTTGATATACAATATGATCTATAAATCTCGATCATGAAATTTTTTCTCGATCGCGATTTATGAGGTAGTTTGAAAAACATGCTTAAACTTTTAAAAAATTATAGTTGCCATAAATTGAATAATCTAATTGATTTTTAGATAATTTATTTAAGTAAATGGATATGAAAAACATTCATATGCAACTTGAATCAATCAATATTAGCATATACTAAACATCAAAATATCAACAGTATTAACATATACACATCAAATATACATCAATAATAAATCAATGCACATATTTGCACCTTTTCAAGTTAAAGTGCTTCTATCAAGCATCACCAAGTCCCTTTTAGTGAAATTCATCCTTTCTTCATTGCGTGGTTTTAGCAAAAATATTTGCTAATTATTTAATTGTGTTAATAAATTCTAACATAACATCACCATTGTGCACATGGTCTTTTAAGAAATGATGCACTTGTGTTGTCACATTTGATGAGAATGTGATTAATTACTTTACTATAGTCCTTGAGTTATTGTCTCATCCATAAAACTTGAGGATAATAAGAACTCATGCCATATATGCCACTTTAGCTATGGATAAGGCAATTGAAACTTGCTTTTTGCTAAACTATGAAATAAGACACTCACCAATAAATTGGCTTGTTACAGAAGTGCTCATCTTGTTAAGTAAACTATCAATGTAGTTCATAAATGAATATCTTATAATGTAAACAAATGAATTTTTAAGATACCAAAGTCCTAAATGTATAGTGCAATGTAAATATTTTAAAATTTTTTAAACTACATACATATGAGACTCTGTAGGACAAAATTGGAATCTAGCACACAAGCATACACTATATATGATATTGGGTCTAGAAGTAGTAAGATAGGGAAGAGAACTAATATATAGCCTTACCTAATTCATTTTGTCAAGTTTGATTATTGAGCCCATTGGTGTCTTAGCACTCTTACAACCATCCACCCCAAACTTCTTGAGTAACATTTTAGTATACTGAGATTGGTTGATGAAGATGCCCTCTTTACTTTACTTTATTTTTTACCCAAGGAAAAACTTAAACTCCCCTATCATGCTTATCTCAAATTCCTTAATCATACACTTAGTAAAATTCTCATAGAGAGATTTATTTGTGTAATGTCATCAACATGAATTTTAACCATCAGTATATCATTATTATGCTTTTTCACAAAAAAAGTAGTGTCACTTGCCCTTTTTAAAATCATTTTTTCTAAAAGAAATGAACTAAGCTTTTCATACTAAGCACTAAAAGCTTATTTCAATCCATTTAAGGCTTTAATTAATTTTAAAATATGGTTTGGAAATGCATGGTACTCAAACCCTAGAGGTTGTTCTACTTAAACTTCCTCCTTAATAAAACCATTCAAAAATGAACTAACATCTATTTAAAAAAATTTAAAATTTATATGACATGCAAATGGAAGAAGTATTCAAATAGCCTCTAACCTTAATATAGGGGGGTACAGGTTTCATCATAGTCAATGTCTTTCTCTTGGTTATACTCTTTGGCAACTAATCTAGCTTTGTTCCTAATAATGGAACTTTTCATCATAGTCAATGCCTTTCTTTTGGTTATACTCCTTAGTAACTAATATAGCCTTATTTCTAATAATGGAACTTTGCTCATCTAGCTTGTTCCTCTACACCCATTTGTATATAATAATCAAATGCTCTTTGGGTTTTGGAATAATCTCCCAAACCTTATTTCTCTCAAATTGGTTTATGTTCCTTTTACATAGTAATCACCCAACAATCATCATTAAAAGCCTCATCAATTATTTTTTGCTAAATTTGAAAAACAAAAGCAAGGTTATTTTCTAAGGCATTAAATTGAGCTCTAGTACTTACACCTTTAAAGGTCTTCTCAATGATGAGTTCCTTTGGACGGTTCTTAGAACACCTCCAATTTTTGGGTAGCTCTTGAACATGGTCCTCCTTTTGTTGTAGTTGAGCTTGCTCATTCCCTTGTGGTTGTTCTCTTTCTTCAACTTCAACTTCCTTTTGGTTGGAGTTGAGCTTAAATTTCTTAAAATCACATATAAAGTTATCATCAAGAGTAACTTTCCCAAGATCAATTTTACTAGACTTATTAGAAACAACATTCATTGACTCTTCAACTACCATGAATTTTTGTTAAAGATTCTACATGCTTTGATAGTGATGGAAATAGCTTAAAAATATGCCTTAATTAGTTTTAAAGGCAAAATTTCCAAGGTTATCCTTAGTGTTTAAGATGTATCATTTGCACCTAAATACTCAGGTATGAAATCTTAGGCTTTCTTCCATTTCATAAATCATAAAAGGATTTGCTGAAAATTAGTCTTTTAAAAGTTTTATTTGCAACATAACAAGAAATGTTGATGACTTTGACCTAACAATAATTTGGAAGAGAATACTTATTGAGCATGGTTCTAGCTATCTCCACTAATGTTTTATTTTCCTCTCTGTAACACCATTTTATTATGGTGTTCTATGAGCTAAAAATTTATTAGAAATACCAATTTCTAAATAATAATTTTCAAAATTCTCATTTTGAAATTCTTTTCCATGGTCACATCTAATGCTAAAAATTAAGTAAGCCTTTTTATTTTGAACCTTTTTTGTAAAACTTTTAAAAGTATCAAAAGCATCGCTCTTATAAGTCAAGAACTTACACAAGTAAACTTAGAGTAATCATCAACAAACATATATGTATAATGCTTTCCACCTAAGCTTGCATTTCTAATTGGTCTAACTAAGTCTATATGAATGAGTTGAAGAGGACTGGAGGTACTTACAATATCTTTAGCTTTAAAGGAAGTTTTCTATTGCTTCTCCATTTGGCAAGATCTATATGTCTTGTCCTTGATGAACTTGAGCTTTGAAACACCATCTACTAGCTTTCCTTTGGAGAGGTTTTGAAGAAGTTTCAAAGTTGCATTCCCAAGTCTTCTATACCAAAGCCAAGACTCATTGCTAATAGAAATAAGACACTTGAAAGATTGGTTAGCTAAATTTTCCAAGTTAATTATATAGGTTTTTCCTTGCCTTTAACCCTTAAAGACTACATTGTCATCTAGCAAGGTAGTACAAGGCATTCTCTATAGTTAAAGGAAACTCTATTACCCTTATCATATAATTGACTTACACTTAAAAAATTATGCTTTAAACCATTAATAAGAAGGACATTATTAACATGAGGGCAATCTTTCTTACCAACATAACCAATGCCAATTACCTTATTCTTGGCATTATTTCCAAATGGTGACATTTCCACCATGCTTCTTCTTAATGGATGTAAAGAGCTTTGGATCTTTGGTTGTATGCTTTATGCATTCACTATCTCTATGCTAAGTGTTTTCATCATTGCTGGATTCAAAGCATTCCTAAAAAATAAAAAGATAAGCATACTTAGGTCCTAAGGGGTTAGGCTTAGATGGATCCTGAAGTTAAAGGTGATCGCTCCTAATATATAAAAAAACATATTTATTTTACCAAACTTCATGCAATAGTTTTTAGATTTATTAGTCTTCCTCTTTTGAACCACTTTGGTATGAGTAGGTGGTTTTCTCATACCATTATATGTACATGCATGCATGAACAATTATGGTGAGAAGATGGTGTGTGCTTTTGAACATGCCTCTTATGATACATGAAAGAATGACTAGCTCTTAGAGGATTAACACTTGAGCTTTGAGGTGCCTTTCCATTTACCTTAGGCATGGGAGGTCTAACACTTGGAGTACTCATCTTTTCAACTGCCTATGTGGTACATGTTTAAGGTGTAGAAGCTTTGATGAAAGTAGGAGGAGAAGGTATGGATGTTGAAGCTCCATCATAGCTTAGGCCATGTCTCACTATGGGTGGCCTTTTTGGTATAATAAATGTACCCAAGGCCACCTTCCTTTTATGAAATTTAGAGATGAAGTTTCTCTATTCAATCACTTTCAATTTCAAAGAATCATTTTCTTTACTTAAAGAATTATGTGAAGAGGTTTTTGAAATTTGTTCTAAAGATTTATTGAGTTTATCATTATATGATCTCAAGCTAGAAATAACTTCATTTAAGCTTTTAAAATCCTCCTCTAATTGAGAATATTTTTTTTCTTATAAATTATATTTTAGAGTGATACTTATCACATCTTAAAGCCACAGCTTCTAGAAGCTCATCATCCTCATCCTTAATTATAGGATTGAAAAGAAGAACTTACCTCATTAAAAGAGTCATCTTGAGCCATGAAGCAAAGGTTAGCAACTTCATTCTCCTGCTCTTCTTTACTTGAGTTATCATCCCAACTAGCCTTAAAGCCTTTATTCTTTTCCTTACCCCATTCTTTCTTCTTCTTATTCTTATTTAGCTTAAGATAATTGAATTTGATGTGCCCTTACTTGCCATACTCATAACAAGTCACATCATCTTCTTCTTGTTATTATAGTTAGATGAGCCTTTTTTTTAGGCTTCTTCTTTATCTTCTCTTCCTTCAGATAACATGACAAACACTTTTTCCTCTTTGTCACTTTCACTGGAGTCATTAGTTCTTGCCCTATTTTCTTGCTCCTTTGTGGTAGTTTTGAGAGTAAAAGCCTTTTTTTTCTTTTTTTTTTTTCTCTAATCTTCTTTAACTTTTTATCCTTCTTAATTGCCATTTCATGAGTGAGTAGATTACCAATAAGGAGATTAGTTGGGATCTTACCAATATCTTCATTGACATTTTCTATACTAGCAACCCTTGCTGTAGACTTCTTTTTCAGATCTTGAAACTAATATCCTTTATGGATATGTCTTCGAAGCTTCTTCATGTGGTTCATAATCATAAGAAGCCTATTTGTCACACTAGTGATGCTTTCATTTCACTTTATTTAGAAGAACTTATACTCCACTGCATACATATGTATCTTTATATATTTGATTTGTAAGCTGCCTTCATGATAATTCTCCAAGGCTTTTCAAACCCTATAGACACTTTGGCAATATTGTACTCTCCCATATTCTTTTCATGAGAGAGCACTAAGAATGATTTCCATGATTCTTTTGTTCTTGTAATTTTCCTTTCTAAAGGTTTCAACCTATTCTTCACTTATAATAGGTTTTTTAAAACCATCCACCATTTTGGTAAGTGATTTCCATTTTTTTCCTACACTATCCTTGTTAGACTAGGTTGGTCAAACCTACGTCAAAGCTCTCTTTTGATGTTGGCAATATAGATTGAAAGGTTCTAACATCATTTCTAAGTATTGTCTATGCAGAAATTAAGTTAGAAACTCATTGGATGAGGAATGGAAGTGATTGGAAGCAAAATGTTTAAAGTATCAAAACTATCTCTTAAGTCTTAACAAGGATTTAAGATTAGCGATAATTATCTTATGAAAAATTAAGATCAAAATTAATAGTAGGATACATAGTGATAGTCGTGGCTTAGGTTGTGATCACTCTCTTTAAATGATCAAGAAGGGCCTTCAAATAGCAACTAAGCTAAGCTATGTGTCAAGGCAACTTTTTGAAGTTGAAAGTTCGTGACCACTGTAAATCTTTTGTGTTCTTTCCTCTCCTACTCTTTTCTCTAAACTTTAGACGACTTGCACTCCTTCTAAAAATTTAAATTTCCAAATAATTCAACCCTCCTTCTTGGTGTAGAATGGCCAATAAGCAGTATTAAAGCTTAGTCTCAAATCTTGCTTTAATTGTTTGAGAAAATATTAATGGTGTAAGAAAGAATCCACTCGCATCTTAAACCTTTCTTTGATCGGTCCATTATACTCATTAGAAGTATAGAATGGAAATCTACCTTGATAGTGATGTAATGGATCTTTAGGACATTGTTGCAATGGAGTGAAAACCACCTACTAGAGTAGTGGATGGTGGTGAAGAGTTGCTTTTGAGAGAAGAATGGGTGGAAGTATATAAGAACATAAATGGTAAGAACAAAAGTGTTATGTCGATCATCCTTAGTTCTATCTCAAGGAAAGAATATGGGAGAGTTTAACATTACCACACCACTTATACAATATGGAAAGCTATTGAGAACTACCATAAGGGTACAACATAAGTGAAGACAACTAGATTTGAGATGTATGTGATTGAATAAGAGCTTTTCATGAAGGAAAATGAAACATTACTGAAATGACCAATAGACTTCTTGCCATCATGAATGACATAAAGAAGTATGGAAGAACACTCAATAATTATGAGGTAAATACCAAAATACTTAAAATGCTTCCCTTAGAAAAGTTTAGGGTAAGGGTGTATAGTATATAATAATCCAATTAATATATTAGAAAGATACCAATCAATGTTCTTATTAGGAAACTTCTTACATATGAGATGGTGATTAAGAACGATGAAGAAATGAAGAGGATAAAGCTCAAGGAAAAAAAAGAGAAAAGCAAACACTTGCTCTTCAAAACCTTTAGTAAAGACAATGAGGTGGGAGAAAGCTCTAGTGAAAGTGATAAAAGTGAGGAGGAGGAGGAGGATGAACTTTATAACATCCTTAACCGATTCATTTGCATTTTAGTTGTGTTATATTTGCATATATGCATCACATGATATAAACATGATAATAACACTTACATCATTACATTTGAGGCATTTGGATATGAATATAGTGTTTGCATAGTTGTGTTGAAAATTATCATATGTGGCATGCATATTACTATAACTTAAGTGGGGGTATCTTTGAACTTATCAAATGTATAAGGATTTGATGAAAATTAGTAGATGGATATAGGTAAAGAAGGAATGAAGTAGAGGGACTAAAAAAAGAAAATTTAAACTTTTAACCAATGGGAACAATCCACCAATCTTTTGTCCTAGTAGAATGAGAATACAAATTAGAGTTCTATACCATTGGGGACTTATTGGCCATTGTACCAAAAAAAAAAAGGGGTTGAATTGGTAGGAAATTTAAATTTTGGTAGGAAAGAAATTAAGGCAAAGTTAAAGCAAAGTGGTAGAAAAAGAGAACACAAAGATTTATCGTGGTTTGGGTGTTAAGAAATCCTACATCCACTCCTTAGTTCTCAAATTGAGCATTTCACTAACACTAAATGGTGTTTTACAAGCTCACACCAAACTTTACATTTTGTGTTTTATAAGGCTCACACACAACCACACAAGTGTTTTACAAGGCTCACATATAACCTATATAAGAATTTTTATAAATAATGTCAGTCTAAAACCCAATCCTAAAAGTGTTTAAAGGCTAACACCTAACCTTCATAACTCAATCACAAAGAGTAAATAAGGGAAAAAGAGTTAAGAAATAAATTTGTAAGAGTTTAGCTATAGTAAATGTTATTCTCTTGCATTAAAGTCCATTTGGTGGAGTATTTATAGGTTACATTAAGTATTGTTACAAGTAAAACTATCTCTATATCTCAAATGTTTGTGGCAAAATCTTACTCTCAATGCTTGTCAGACAAAAGTCGCGATTGAGAGAAGGAAGTCATGACCATGATTCATGTTTCGCTTTAGATTTTACTTGTTCATGGTTGAGATCTTCAATTGTATTAAACAACTAGTTAGACATGGCACTTCAACATTGGCTTCTATAAAATCTAGTTATTGGATCCCTCTAAGAGGTGTTGAAGGTCATGGGTGCTATCAAAGTGATACGAGCTGAACGCTACTCCTCGCCATGAATAAGATTGGAGCTTCGGTGGTTTGGAGTTTGATAGATCATGATCGCTATTAAGAGGGTTGCTATCATAATTTTTAGATCTTCAACAAATCATATGACCCGTGGTTTGGTATGATAAGATGCTTGAAATCCCTACATGGCCATTTGAATGTAATAGTTTTGATTACCACTGTAATTGAAATTGTGAACCAAACTGGATAGGTTATGCCTTTCTTTTCCATGAATTACGATTGTGATTTTTTAGTAGAAGTCATGATTTATAAAGCAATTTTTGAATCCTTCTCCATTCAACTTCTAATGAGAAGTTAACTTTCCTTCTATATCCTAAACACTTAGATAAGATGTTAGAACCTTTCAATCTATATTGTCAAGATCAAAAGAGATTTTTGACTTAGGTTTGACCAATTTAGTCCACTAATCTCCCCCTTTTTGTTTTCATAACCTAGATTGAATTATACATAGAATCAACGTGTTTTATGCTTTGCTTAAATCAAATAAGAGTATACATGCTTAAATCAAATAAGAGTATACATGACAGTGGTAAATGTTGAATGAATGCTCCCCCTCAATGTATACTTCACCTCAATTACTTAGGGAAATAATTTTGTTTAGACCTCCCATCTACTTGACCTTTTTATTGATATTATTCAATATACTCAAATCAATTAAGTACTTTGAATATAGATAACTTCTCCCCTTTTGGCAAGATCAAAAAGAGAGGGAGGAGATAAAGTATGAATTCACTATGATTACATCCCTTGAGATCAGCCAAGGCATTGCAAGTCATAAAATATCCAATGAAATAAGAAACTAAAAATTCATTTCATTAAGAACAATAATAACACTAGAATCTCAACCATTTGGAATGTTTGATCATGTTATAAAAAAGGGCTTAAATGTGATTTGAAAATAGAAAATAAAAGTAAAACTTGGGAAAATGAAAAGCAGAAGAGGGAAAAATAAAAGTCAAAAGTCAGGAGAGATCTCATCATCATCATCATTAATATCTTCATCATTGTCTTTTTCTTCTTTATCACTACCTTAGACTTGTACTTCTTCTTTAGTGGGTGGTGATTAGGAAGCCTCTTCTTCTAATTCATTAATAGAAAATACAAAATCTGAGAGGTGACAAGGCTTAATCCCAAACTTGTCTTTGATCTCCACTATGTTTCCATAGAGATGATGAAGAAAGTTAAGTCTATTGAGGACTTTCTTTAATAATCTTGAGACTTTACTAAGAGAAGAAGAAGGTTTTGAGGATGATTTGAAAGATTGAGGGTGCTTTTGGTCTCACCTTAGACTCTTAGGTTGGCTCCTCTTGTGATACACTTTCTTGAGGTTCTTCAAGCACCATCCTCTTTCTTTTGAAGGCATGGGAAAACTTTAATTGACTAACTCCTTGAGCCGCTAACAAATATTGATGTGCATTTGGTTTGATTGCCTTAGCATTAAGGAGATAGTTAATGTTAAAAAGATTGGAATAAGGAAGATGAATGGGGGTCATTTATACTTTAATTTTTAGAGTCAAAGCTTTAACTTGACTATAAGTGGCAGTAACATGAGATGGAAGAAGGAATTGAAACTTGGGCTTTTAGCTCATGTGTTCCAATTAAGCAAGTAACGATCGGTTTGTGTGGGTTTGTTTAGGAAGAGGAGGTAGAGAGAGGATAAGTCTTTTTGTGAGACTTTTTCATTGCCATCACCCCTTACATTAATTAATGTTTTTGGCGAAGGATTTTTTTGGGTCCTATCATATCTCCATGGAGATTTCACTCTAAAACTTATAAAAATGAAGTTTATGGATGAGAAATTATAGGGGGTGTTCTCCTCATTTTGGAAATTATAGAGGGAACATAGTTGGGGGTAAGTAATGAAGAATTCCTTACTAAGCATTTAAAAATCAAACTAAACATACCTACTGGGTAGGAGACATCTTTACTTATTTGCATTATATACATGAATTCCCATACAATGTCTTCATACATTGGTTCTTCTCGGTAGATGAATTGTACCCAACTTATGTTGTTTAGATATCTCTTGATTTCTTCATCTAGGTGGTGAGTATTGAGAAGAAATTTTAAAGGAATCTTGTTGGGTTAGATCAATTTCTTCTTGTAAGCTTCATGTCTCTTATTTTCTTCCCTTCTAAACCTCTTCATATTTTATAAATGGAGGGAGTTTCTAGGAGGAGGAGAGGGAGATTGGCTATTCCCTTACCCTTTTCTAATATGGTAAACTTCTTAGGAGCCATGGAAGAAAGAGAAAGAAGAAAGTGATGGCAGAGGAAGACTTGAGATAATGAGAAGAGTTTGAATGACAGAGTAGGCAAAAAGTGAAAGGAAATGAGTCTATGCGGTTTAAATAGGCAAAAAATAAGTTTAAATCGAGGAAAAATGGCTAAAGAAGCATTAATGGAGTGGTTGTATTGTTTAGAGAACTAGTGGTGAATATCCACTAGATTTTCATAATTCGTGTCCATGAATTACATGTCACGACCACAATATTTCAAAAATGTAACGATTAGAAAAATCTTAGAAAGGTGCAAGGACAATGGTTTGAAAATTTGAAATTTGAAATACTGTAATAATGACTTTAGGTCATGAGCACGATTAGTGAAGAATTTGGAAAATCAAGTAGATTTTAAAGTTACGATCGTGACTTTAGTAGATCTCGATCATGATTTATATGTCAGTTTTGAAAATCATTATAAAATGAAGATTCAAACGAAAGGTCTAATCGTAATATGATCTATTTAATATTTTGATGATCAATTCAGGCATCTAAGGATATAAAAGCTCAAATCCTATTTGAATTGACATATCTAACACATTGAACTCAATAAATACATCACATTTACATCAATTATATCAAACAAATCATCCAAGAATATCAATATATATATATATATATATATATATATATATATATATATATATAATAAGATTTATTTTCATCCTAAGGAACTTCCATCAAGCATCCCAAGTTCCCTCTTGATGAAGTTCATCCTTTCTTCATTAAATGTTTAATGAAAATATTCATAAGTTAGAGATTAATGTCAATAAATTCTAACACCACATTTTTACACATGATCTCTTAGAAACTAATGCCTAAAATCAATGTGTTTGCTTTTAAAATGTTAGATGGGATCCTTAGAAAGATTTATTACACTAGTGTTGTCACATTTGATGGGAATGTTATCAACATTTTTGCCATAGTCCTTGAGTTATTGCTTCATCTAAAGAACTTAGGTGTAACAACAACCCACCACCACATATTCCGCTTCAGCGGTGAATAAGGCAACTAAAACTGGTTTCTTGCTAAACCAAGAAGCTAAACATTCATTACTAAATTGACAATCTCTAAAAGTGCTCTTTCTATCCAAAAAACTATTGGCATAATCAGCTTCTAAATATCTAAGTAGACTATCTGATGAATTTTTAGGATACCAAAGTCTTAAATGCAATATACCATGCAAATATTTCAAAATTCTCTTAATTGCATGCAAATGTGATTCCTTAGGATAAGATTAGAATCTAGCAAAAAAATAACCACAAAACATAATATCGGGTCTAAAAGCGGTAAGATAGAGGAGAGAGCTAATCATACCTCTTTGCTTCTTTTCATCAATATGCTTACCCAATTCATTTTTGTCTAGCTTAATTGATGCTCTCAATAGAGTATTGGCTACTTTGCATCCATCCATGCCAAACCTTTTGAGTAGCTCCTTTATGTATTTGGCTTGGTTGATGAAGTTACCCTCTTTAGTTTGCTTAATTTAAAAACCAAGAAAGAACTTGAGCTTACCGATTATGCTCATCTCAAATTCCTTAGTCATACACTTGAAAAATTCTTCATAAAGAGATTTATTAGTAACAACAAAAATAATATCATCAACATAAATTTACACAATAAGTGTATCCTTATTATGCTTCTTCACAGACAATGTTGTGTCAACCTTGCCTTTTCTAAAATAAATTTTCAAAAGAAATAAACTAAGCCTTTCATACCAAGCTCTTGGCATTTGTTTTAATCCATATAAGGCCTTAGTCAATTTTAAAACATGGTTTGAAAAATCATGAGATTCAAAACTTAGAGGTTGTTCAACAAAAACTTCCTCCTTAATAAAACCATTCAAAAATACAATTTTCATATTCATTTGAAAAAGTTTAAAGTTTATATGTCATGCAAATGCTAAGAGGATTATAATGGCCTCTAATCTTTCTATGGGGGCAAATGTTTCATCATAATCAATGTCTTTCTCTTAGTTGTAACCCTTTACAATCAATCTAGCTTTATTTCTGATGGTGAAACCTTGCTCATCTAACTTATTCCTAAGCATCCATTCACAACATACAACTGGATGATCCTTAGGCCTAAGGACAAGTTCCCAAACCTTGTTTCTTTTAATTTGGTTGAGTTCCTTTTGCATAACAATCACTCAACTCTAATGATCAAGATCCTCATCAATTGAGTTTGGCTTAGTTTGAGAAAAAAAAGCATGTTTATTATCTAAAGCATATAATTGAGCTCTAGTACTTACTCCCTTGGATATTTCACCAATGATTAGATCTTTAGGATAATCCTTAGAATATTTGCAATCTTTGGGGAGTTCTTGAGATTGGTTTTATACTTGTTGGGGCTGAGCTAGCTTTTCATTTTGTGATATCTCATGATTCTCAAAATCAATCACATTTTATTGAGTTTAGCACTAACTTTTCAAAGTTACCTATAAGATCATCAATAAGAGAACCTTTTCCAAGATAAAGTTTGCTAGACTTATCAAATATAACATTTATAGACTCTTCGACCACCATAAATTTCTTGTTAAAGACCATATAAGCTTTGTCAGTGGCAGGGTAACCAAGAAAAATGCCTTCATCAGTTTTTGAGGCAAATTTTCTAAGGTTGTCCTTGATCATGAGAGTTGGGTGATTGTTATGCCAGAGGAACTCAACCAAATTAAAAGAAACAAGTTTTGGGAACTTGTCCTTAGGCCTAATTGATTAACACTTAACAAATTATGTTTCAAAACCTTAACCAAAAGAACATTGATAATGAGAGAGCAACCTTTCTTACTAACTATTCCATCACCAATTACCTTACCCTTAGCATTGTTTCCAAATGTGACATTGCCACTATCCTTTTCCTTAATGGATATGGATAGCTTTTTATTTTTAGTCATATACTTTAAGCATCCATTATCCACAAGCTAATCATTATCCTCTTTAGTGGCTTCCAAGCATTTCTATAAAACAATGACATTTCACCTATGTTTAGGCACCCAAACATGCTTAGGAACTTGGTGTTTAGGCTTGGAAGGGTCCTCCAATTTGAGTTGAGCCTTCCTAATGTAGCAAAAGACATTAATGTGCCCATATCTGAAGTAATAATGGTATTGGAGCTTGGACTTATAAGTCTTTCTCCTATAAGCATCCATAGTATGAGTGAGAGACCTTCTCATACTTTAGTTGTGTATGCATGCATATGCAAGTGTGGTAAGAGTATAAGAGAAATTTTTATGTACATGTTTTTGAGCATGCCTTATAGTATACATGTATGTTTGATTTGCTCTTTGAGCCTTAGCTCTAAAGCCTTGGGGAGCCTTTCATTTGCTCTTAGGATTAGGAGGCTTAGTGCTTAGAGAACTTTTCTTCCTAATCACCTCTATGTTAGAGGTTCAAGGTGTGGAAAATCTAATGAATGTGGGAGGTGAGAATGTAGAAGAAGAAACCACATTGAAACCAATTCCATGTCTCACAGTGGGCGGTCTTTGTGATACAATAAGTGTATCCAAAGCTTCTTTTCCTTTATGAAACCTAGAGATGGAGTTCCTTAATTCTATAACCTCATCTTTCAAAAAATTATTTTCTTTTCTTAAAGAGTCAAGGGAGGATGAAGTTTTAGACATATTTTCTAAAGATTTCTTAAATTATTCATTAAAAGTTCTCAAGTCATTTACAAGCTCATTTAGACATTTAAATTCATCTTATAGTTTTCAACATTTTTTTTTATGAATCTTCATTTTTTATTTATATTTATTATATTTTAAGGGCATAGCCTCAAAAAGCTCATCATCATCATTCTTAAATGATTCAAATTCATCATAAGAGTGGGAAAAAGTATTTACCTAATATGAGTTATCTTCTTAAGCCATAAAGCAAAAGTTGGCAACCTCTTCTTCTTCATCTTCTTTGCTTGAATCATCATCCCAAGTGGCCTTAAAGCTATTCTTTTTCCCCTTGTCTTAGTTCTTCTTCTTCTATTTAAGCTTAGGACATTCGAATTTTATGTAACCTTGCTTTTCATATTCAAACTAAGTCCTCTCACTCTTATTTTCTTTCAAGGTGGAAGATGAAGTCTTTTTTGAGGTTTCTTCTTTCTTTTCTTCTATTAATGAGCTCTTCGGACCTTTTTGAGAGCATTGCAAGTTCTTTTTCCTCTTTGTCACTCTCATCATTATTACTAGTGTTCTCTTCCACCTCCCTGTTATTAGATTTGAGAGCAAAAGTCTTCTTTTCTACCTTCTCACCTTGAAATCTTATATTTTTCACTTTTTCATCGTTCTTGAGAACCTTCTCATGAGTGAGAAGCTTGCTAATGAGATCAATGATTGACATCTTCCCAATCTCTTGATTGGACTCTTAAATACTAAAACCCTTACTTAAAACTTTTTCATAGGAAACATTTTAAGGATTTTAGTGTTTGCCTTAAGGTTAGTGAGGACTCTTCCATATTTCTTCATATTGTTGATAATGGCTAAAAGTCTATTTGTTATGTCAGTCACCGAGTCTTACTTCATGATGAAAAGCTCCTATTCAGTTACATACATCTCCAATGTATGAGATTTTATAAATGTGCTTCATGGTAGTTTTATAGAGCCTTCTATATTGCATGGGTGGTTTGACAATGTTAGACTCTTCTAATCTCTTCTCTTAACATGAAGCTTAAGAAAATAGCCATTGCCTCCTTGTTCTTTCCATTTAACTTCTTATGTACTTCAACTCATTCTTCTCTTAGGTGTAGCTCTTTACTACCATCCACTACTTTAGTCGGTGGCTTCTATTCTTTAGCAACAATATCATATAAATCCTCTACATCACTATCAAGATATATCTCCATTTTATACTTTGAATGAATATAGTTGAATCCATCAAAGAAAGGTTTGAGGTGAGAATGAATTCCTTCTTGTGCCGTAGATCTTTCCTTACATAATTAAGACTTGAATTGAGGTATAACTCTAATACCACTTGTTGGCCTTTGTACACCAAAAAGGGAAAGTTGAACTGTTGAAAAATTTAAATCTTGGTAGGAAAGCAATTAAGGCAAAGTTAAAGCAAAGCAGTAGAAGAAGAAAGAACACATAGATTTATAGTAGTTTGAGCGTTAACAAACCATAAGTCCACTATCCAATTCTCAAATTAGGTATTTCACTAACACTAAATGGTGTTTTACAAGCTCACACTAATTTTTACACTTTGTATTTTATAAGGTTCACACACAACCTCACAAGTGTTTTGCAAGGCTTACACACAACCTATATAAGAGTTTTTACAAATAAGGAACACTCTAAAATCCAATCCTAAAGGTATTTAAATGCTCACACCAAATATTAACAACTCAAGCACAAGGAGTAAAGAAGAGAGAGAGAGAGAGAGTGTGTGTTAAGAAATAGATTTATTAGAGCTTAGCTATAGTAAATGTTATTCTCTTGCTTTTAAGTGTATTTGGTGGAGTATTTATATGTTACACCCACCAAAGAACCATTACAAACAAAATTACCTCTATATCTCAAAAGTCAGTGATAAAATCTTGCCTTTAATGATTGTTGGACAAAAGTCACGATCGAGATAAGGAAGTTGCAGTAGTGATTCATGTTTCGCTTTGGATTCTGCTTATTCATGTTCAAGATCTTCAATTGTGTCCTATGGCTAATTACACGTGGCACTTTAGAACTGCATATTCTTTTAAAAATCTATAAATAACAGTGGTGATATCTTTGCAGTGATTGCAATTTATGAATCCTTCTATATTTAACTTTTAATGAGATTGTAACTTTACTTCTGCATCCAAAACACCTAGATAAGATGTTAGAACATTTCAATGTATGTTTTCAAGATTAAAAGAGACTTGGCTTATGTTTGATTACTCTAGTCCAATTGGGCTGATATGAGAGGAGAAAAAAGGGGAATATAGCATAAAAGGGAGAGCAAAATAAAGAAGAGAAGAGAGAAGAAGAAGAAGAAGAAGAAGAGCAAAATAAAGAAAGAAATAAAAAAGATAAGGAAGAAGAAGAAGAAGAAGAAAAAGGGAGAAGGAAAAATTAACTAGGAAAGAATCTTGAGACTTTCTAACTTTCATGAAAGGTATGTTATTTCATATTTGTCACTCCATGAAATTTCTCCACCATGGCAAATTAATGATGAGCAATTAGTGAGAGTTATAAAGTAATTATAGTTAGGATTCATGTGTGAGAAGTTGTTGGAAGTGAATATGAACTGAATTCATTTTTATTCAATTTTAAGGGTAGACTATTGTACTTATGATTTGATAACCCTAAAAGATGAACTAGGTTAAGTATAAAACATAAAAGTTATAGTTATGTCTCATTTAAATGCATGTAAAACATTTTTACTCAATAATTTATGTGTGAAGAGATATTGCTTCTTGATTGTGACTGATTTTTATAGAGACCTACTCAATCTATTAGTTATGTTTTTCAAGAATTTTGTGAGTGTAGAATGAAAATTGTGTCAAGTGAAAAAGATAAAAGTTAATAATTTGTGTATTAAGAGATATGGCTCCTGGATCGGGATTGATCCTGAATCTATTCATACTTATAAAGTTTGAGATTGACCATTTCGTTTGAGGGGCCTTAAAAGTTGAATTAAAGAAAGTGTGGAGCATGAAAAATTTTAATTTATATGTTAACTAATTAGATATAAAGTAATTTCTCAATTAGACTTCTATGTTTTAAGATATGATTAAGTTTATAGGATTATTTACCATATTATTGTACTCAAACTAGGGCAAATTTATAAAATTCACCATAAATGGTGTAGTGTATATTTTTAGGATGAATTTTGAATATGTTGTACCATATATGTCTAGTTTAAGTAATAAAAAAAATAAGATCATTTGAAATTGAGGGGTAAAAGTAATTATTATAGAAATAACATACTAAGGTCATGATATATTACTAGAGTATACATGCATAATGAGATAAAAATCTTACTTTATCATTATGGATTCATTTGGTGTATTAAAATAGGACCTCAAGGCATTAAAGATAATATTGGAAATAAGTTGGGACCATCCACGACTTAATAGTTTAAAAAAGGAGGTAAGTAAATAGGTAATGGTACTTAAATATATGATTAGTTAAATGCCATTAACTTAAATTCTATGGATTGAAATATTATTTAATAAGATGATATTGATGAATACATGAATGAAAGGATTATTAGATTTTTGAATTATTATTTTTATTAGATGTTGATAAACTATGGGTTAAGAATGAAAGTATGTTGTTGCCAAGGTTGATTGGTGTTGTTATTAATCATTATATTGCTTGGATTTACAAATGATTCACTGAAGGACTATTATTTGATATTGTTTAAGCAAGTAACAACATTTGATAACTTGTGTGGTAATAATATATGATAGCTTGTGTGGCAACAACATCTGATAGCCTGTGTGGCATTGATCTATAACCTGTGTAACATCCTTATCCCTATTCATTGGCATCATCACATGAATATATTCATTGCACAAATGATATGAAATCACATATGAGCATATGCACTATATCAAATGATATGAAATCTCACATGAACATATGCACAGGAGAAATAATCATTTAGACATGTGAATTGTAAAAACACGACAATGACAATTACACCGTTGCATTTGAGATACTTGAACATATATGCAGTGTCTATATAGTTATATGAAAAATTATTTCATGTTGTGTGCTTATTATAGCTTCATAAATAATGGTGTTTGAGAGCTCATCTAAAAGTATAAAGAGCATCTAGAAATTAGAGAATGGACGAAGGTGATGAAGGAATGAAGAAAAGGGACTAAAAGCAAAACTATTTAACTTTCAACCAATAGGGACAAGCCACCAATCATTTGTCCTATTAGAGTAAGAATACAAATTATAATTATTTGCCATTATGGGCCGGTAAGAGAGGAGATAAGGTCAAAATACACCAGATGAAAGAGAGAGAGAGCTAAGGAAGAAAGAAAGAAAGGAAGAAAGGAAGAAGAAGAAGAAGAAGGAGAGGAAGAAGTGTGGGCTGCCTAAGGTTTTCCAATTCTAGGACAATAGGTAAGTAATTTATGTTCTTCTCAACTGAAATTACCCTCTCGTGGCATGTTAATCATGCATGGTTAGTGAGAATTATGGAGTAATTGAGGTAGAGCTCTTGGATGGAAGTTGTAATCCAAAAGAACAAGAGCTGATTCTGTTGATTTTACTGTTAGAGCAGAATTTTTCACCAATGATTTCATAACCATAGAAGAGGAATTGGGGAAAGTGCAAAACATGAAAGTTGTAGCCTTATGTCTCATATAAATTCATATGAAAAAGTTTTACTTGATTCTGTGTGTGTGAAGAGATATGACTCCTTCATCAGGATTGGTTCAAAAAGGAACCGAGATGATCTCAGTCTTCGGTTTTGTTATATTTTGATGACTTCATATTTTGATTTTGACAAAGTGTAAAACATGAAACTTGTAAGGTTATATTCCCTCTAAATAAATGTTAAGCAGTTTTGATTAATTTATTGTACAGAAAGAGATATGACTCATTGATTGGGACTGACTCTGTACCTGGATGACACACCACCTTTCTTTTAATTCGGTTTTCCAAGAATTTGATGCCCATAGACTCAGAATTTGATGATGGTCCATACTTGGAAGTTGCATATTTATGTCTGATCTACATACCTGTGAAATATTGTTGTCAAATCCAACATGGTTGTTGAGATGTTGTCCCTTCATCATGACTAGTTGTCAACATGTTATGAACCTACTTGCCCTGAGATTGGTCTTTTGTTTTGGTGACCTTATAGACTGAACTGGATAATGAGTAAAACATGAAAAATGTTCATTATATGTTTTGTAACAGATGGTATAATATTATTTCAATTGGACTAGTGTAATTTGAGATATGCCCAAGAATGTAAGACCTACTCAGACTGAGATGACATTGCAAGAGGGCAGAACTTAAAAATTCACCACATTTTATGTGTATCTGATATTAACCTGAAATTTGAATATGTTGTCCCATTATATGTCTAGTTTTTTTTTAAAAAATAATCAAGCCATTTGGATAAGTATATCAAGAGTTATTGCTGTGACCGTGTAGCAAGCTTAGGCTACCATATAAAGAAAATATGTATAAACACTAGGCACACTTGCATGAATCATGCCATAATTGCATACCAAGCATTCATAATCATTTTGATATACTTATAACCATGTATGTATCAAATTTTAGGATCTCAATACTTTGAAGAAGCCCTACCATAAAGGTTGGTCATATCAAAAGGTGAGTAAAAACCATAATTGGATTCAATGGGTGTATGTGATAATTGTATGATATGATTATGTTCTATTATATGTATATATGATTGAATTGTTACATGTTACATGGGAATATAGGCCAAGTGAGAATCAAATGCTCTTAACGATTACTTGGCATATCATTTGTGAATAAACACTTGCATATGGAACTAAAAGGGACGTTGTGACCGACTTGTCAAACACTTGCAAATTACAGGAAGATGGACCAATAGGTCCCAAATCATATGTTACATGAATCACATAAATATCTTGGGAGCAATATTTGCCTTGCTCCATCACGACAAAAACAAAGCTATTGCATTTGCACTTGCATAGTCAATTGTTATACTTGCAATGTATCTTAATGATAGTTAATTATAGATTATGCCATGATAATTTGATTATTATTTTTATTCACTGAGTCGCGACTCACCAAATCGCAATTATTTTTTAGATACTGAAGCATAGACTTTGGACACTTTGGTACATAAAGTTTTGCATAGAGACACATGGAACACAGGTCGTCGGCTGAATTCCAACTCTCTTTCCTTGCGTAATGTACATACATTTGATAGGAACTAGTTATGGTCACTGGTCCTTACATTAGTTAACACATGTGTACATTAAATACATATGGGATTATATATGTATGATGAATAAACCTTAATGTGTATGCATTTTTGAACATGAAATGCCATGATTTGCAACTGAAGATGATAGTTATAGTTGGTGGTATCAGA
>CATIWR010282704.1:0-24141 GCA_949677035.1 Omphalea diandra
TTGTCTTAATTTTTATGCACTAATTCAACCCCCTTCTTGGTGCCTAGGGACAACAAAGTTTATGTTGCTAATATAATTATTTGATAAATGATTAACACTCATTTAAAATCAAGTTTTGATAAATAGCAAACACTCATCTAAAACTGTATACAATCAAAATTAATTAATATATTGATTAATATTTATTTAGTTTTCATTCTATTCTTTTCAATATTTTAAAATTCACTTTGATCTTTGATTTAGTTGAAGCAGAGAATCACAAATTATAGATCAAAATTAATCAATTTAGAGTATAATTTAATGAATAATTAAATATTGTATATCATATTAAAATTATATATGATATAAATTTATGAATTTTAGCTACTTTAATCATATAAATAAATCATTTTATAATTTACAATAATATATATAATATTTTACAAATAAAGATATTAAACTAAAAATGTTATCTATATAAATTATGAAACATATATTTTAATTATTCATAAATATTATCTTATTGCATGTAAAGATTATGTATTATGAAAATAATTGAAACAACATCAATTTAATATCAGTATAATATTTTTTAACAAATCATTTTCAAATTTTATAATAATTTATTATTTTTAAAATCATAAATTTGTATTATATGTATTAAAAATAATAACTTAATAAATATAATTTTAAGACTAAAAATTAAAAAAAAGATAAAAAAATGATCAATTTTATCTATATCAATGAATTTTGATTAAATCAATTGAATTTTACGTATTTTAAATTTGTAGTTAATCGTAATAAATCAAAGAGTTATTTTTTAAAATTTTCAATTTAATAAATAGTTTAAAATCATTATTCTTCCTCTGGTTGCTTTTCACCCACATATAGGGATGATAATGGGGAAGAGATTCTCAACTGATAGAGTGAGAAATCTCCGCATTTTCTTTTCCATGGGGCAGGGATGGTGATTACACCCCTCACCCTACATATTCCCACGAGAACCCTTAAAGTTGATCTTTGGAGACTAGAAAAATTCAATGTATTTTTATATATTTATTAGATGTATATATAAATATTTAAAGTGTATAATTATATATTTCTATATATTTATTAATTTATAGTATAAAATATATTTATTTTATATAAAATATTTTTATTTTATATAAAATATTTTTATTTTATAATGTAATAAATTATATTTTTTAAAAAAATAATTTAAAAGAAATAGAAAAATTTTAAAAAAAAATCGTCTCGTAGGAAATATTTGCCATTCCTACCCACATATCCTTCCAAACAAACATATCATATGTAACACAAGGTGCATAATTAATTTGTAAAATTACCTAACAATCTCTAATTTTATCTATTATAATAATTTGGACACATTTAATGAAAAATGATATTTTCCTCCTAAATTTAATATAATTAATACAATTTAGGCTCTCATACTTTAGTCATCATTACTATTATTATTCATCAAAGTTGAAAAATATCGACAGTTTAAGAATCAAATAATCAACTAAATAATTTGAAATCAAATTTTATGTTTGAAAATAATTTAATTCCAAAATTTAATGTATTGTTTTTTAAATTTAATTGAATTCCTATATAAAAATGATTACAAGCAAGGTTTAAGAAATATGTTTTCACATGCAAACTTCACCAAAAAAAAAAAAAATCATAGTACAACCAGATTAAGATTTTTATATGTTTTTACATGCAAATAAAGATAAGAGACGTGCTATTATTTTTGAGAAATTGATATATTGACAGTAAGAAGATTGCAATTTTAGAATTTGTCATTCGAGAGAAAATTCAATATTTATTCTTCAAAAAAAAAAAGGACAAATTTGGAAGAAAATTTCAAGTTAATTTTTCATTTTGTTTTTCAAAATTTATTATACTTTTTATTATTTTTAATTTAAATTGAATAATAATAATAATAATAATAATTATTATTATTATTATCTTTTTTAGTAGCATAAAAAGCAAATCATAGAATTTTATAAATTAAAATATCGAATATACCTTGCTATTTAAAAACAACTAACTCGGCTGTGCTAGGTACTGCGCACGGGGCGTGCCCAAAATTGGCACAATCTATGTTGCTTTGACCACAGCATCTAGGCATATGTGCGTGTCCATAACTTTTTTTTACAAGAATATGAAAAATCAGAATAAATGGATAGTGAACTCATCAAATTTAAAAGAATTATTTCTCAAAAGAAACGGTTCTTTAACTAAAACTCAAATGATTTGCTTTTCAATTATTTCAATTTTTTTTGGATGAAGCTTTTTTTTTTTTTCCTTATTGAGAGGTTTAATCAATATATTTATAAATTAATGATTAATATCTACAAAAGTCATGATAACATCAGTTTTAAGCACTTAATCTTTAATGAAGTGATATTTAATATAGCATTAGTGTTATCACATTTAATGGTTCAAATGCATAATAATTACATTATTATTAGTGGTAAATTCACTTGTTATGCGGACTATGTTTATATTTACTTTTAAATAAATATTTAATTAAAATTTTGATTTTTTATTACTAACAAATACTTTTAATAAATTTAATAAATTTTCTTTTCAACTTACATGAGTTAAAATTTTTGTAGATTTTCAACACTTAAATTTGTCATAACAAGAGAATTGTTTTAGAATATTCATTGATAATATGTGCTCTATCATTGTTAAATTTGAAAGTTTGAATTATATTAATAACAAATCAAAAGAATAAGAATGATAATAGAAAAAAACTTGATATTAGTTTAATCAATAAAGTAAACAAATTAGAAAAAGTACTTACAGTGATGATGTTATTGACTCTTGACCTAGGGTAGCAGTGTTTCTCTTGGATTGATTTATGTTTTTACTTTTGTGTTTGAGAAAAATGTTTTACTTTTATAGTAAATATAATTGTTATTAAAATATTTTTTAGTCTAATTGAAAAAAAAATTTATGCAAGACATTTAAATATCACTTATATATTAGATAAGAAGTTTAAGTTTAAGTATTAATATTATATAAGAAATTTAAGTACAAGTTACATCTTATATAGTACGATTGGAATTAGGAATAATTTTGAAATTTTCTAGATTAGAAGTTCTTTTTATACCAATTGATTTTTTAATTTTTAATTTATAATTTTTTAATATGACATTTATTTATGATGACACATGGTTGTATAAAATAATTATATATGCCTATATTATATATAATTTTTTAACAAATGGCAAACAATAATTACTAACAAATATTTTAAATAAATTTCTTTTTAACTTACATGAGTTCAAATTTTTATAGATTGTCAATACTTGAATTTGTCATAATAAGAGTAATTTTTCTGAAAATATTCATTGATAATATGTGTTTTGTCATTGTTAAATTTAACAGTTTGAATTATATTAATAACAAATCAAAGAATAAGAATGATAATAGAAATAAAACTTGATATTATCTTAATCAATAAAGTAAACAAATTAAAAAAAGCACCTACAAGGATGATGTTATTGACTCCTAATCTAGTGTAGCAATGATTCAGTTGGATTGATTTATATTTTGCTTTTGTGTGTTGATAAAGATGCTTGCTTTTATAGCAAAGATAGTTGTTATTAACATATTTTTTTAGTCTAATTTAAAAAGAATATTATCTAAGAAGTTTAAGTATCACTTATATATTATATAAGAAGAAGTTTAAATTTAAGTATTAATATTATATAAGAAATTTAAGTATAAGTTATATATTAATTAGTATAATTTGAATTTTCCTCGTTATGAATAGTTTTGAAATTTTTCCGATTAGAAATATTTTTTTATAACAATTGACTTTTCAAATTTTTTATTTATAAATTTTTTATTATAGCAGTTGTTTATGATGATATATAGTTGTATAAAATAATTACATATGACTATATTATTTATAATTTTTTGATAAATGCCAAATAATAATTTAAAATTAATTTTAAAACTAAAATTAATAATATATATTAATTTCATCTGTAAGATTGGAGCACAATATAAATCAGCAACTATATATTTTGCTTTAATTATAAAAAAAGTAATCAAAATTTATTTATTATTTTAAAACACTAAAAATTAATGTACCATGTAGTAGATATAAAAAATATTCTCATAATAAGGATGTTATCAGCAAATAATGAACCTTTACAATATTGTAAGCCTAAATTAAGTAATACCATATAATATTTCATATATGACTTTTTAGAATAGGAAAGAAGAGCATGTTTGGCATTGCTTTTTGGAAATAAGAACAAGAGATTCTCTTTTTTCATTCATTATAATTTTTTTTTCGATCTGAGTTTTATGGATAAAAATTTTGATTTTGAAAAAAGTATATCTTTGAAGTTTTTATCTATAGTAACTCGTTTAGTTATAAAACATATTTAAAAAATCTATAATCATAAATGAGAAAAAATTTCTTGTATTTTTTATCTCAAAATTAGATTTTTTTCAATAACAATACCAAACATGCTCGAAGTTTAACACATAAGTACATACTATTTATGATAGTGAGTTTAAAATTATTAGTTGAAAAAAAAAATCATATCTCCATAAACATTTTATTTATTGTTTTATTTTTCTCATTCATATTTACTTTGGTGTTAATGCTCATAAATATCTTGTATGCTTTCCTTGTCTTAGTCTCTTAAATAACTCATTAGAGTGATTTTATTGAGATTAGTCTCTTAAATAACTCACTCCTTGTCTTAGTCTCTTAAATAAATCATTAAACTGATGTTCTTGAGATTAGTTTCTTAAATAACTCATTTGAGTAAATTAATTGAAATATCTTCAATAATGCTCTTTATTTTAAATAGTATTTTTTACAAAAAATTTTTAAATATAAAGAGTGAAAAAATTGTGTAACTCCAATAGACTCTTGATATTTTTAATCTTTATTTTGTTTTATCTAATAAACATTAATGCTTCCTTCAAAAAAAAAAAAACTTTAATGATTAAAGTTTTTCAATAAAATCAAATGGTTGTTGTAGGATGAAAGAGAAAATTTTTTTCAAAAACAAATAGATATTTGTTTGTATCTTATATAGAAAATTAAAATATTTTAATGATATTTGGAGTAGTGAGTAAAGTTTGACTCTAAATGTAAAAAGTCAAAACAATTCAATATTCTAAAAAAAAAAATGTATTAGAGTATTGTCAATAGTGTTATTTATTTTAAAGAGCAAAGAGCGTTTTAAAGAATTTTTAAATATAAAGAGTAAAGAAATTTTTACAACTCCAATAGACTCTTGATATTTTTTATCTTCATTTTGTTTTATCTAAAAAACATTAATGCTCAATAAAAATCAAATAGCTGTTGTGGAATGAAAGAGAAAAATTTTTCACTAAACAAAACAAAAATATAAAGATATCAATTAATATCTTGTATAAAAAATTGAAAAATATTCTAATAACAATTATAGTTGAGAATGAAGTTTGTACAACTCTCTACTCTAAAAATTATTTTTTTAGATTGAATTTTTAAAATAAAGAATTTTGCTCAAATAAAAAACATATTGACGATACTTTTAGAGGTCATTTTTGGATTGATTCTTTAAAGTAAAAATTTTTGTTCAAATGAATAGTTTCTTGGAGATACTAAGATTCTATCTTTATCAATATTTTCTGAATCAAATCAATAAATCAAGAATTAGTCAATAGTTTGAATCAAAGAAGTTTAACTTAAAAAATATATTGTTTTATAAAAATTTAAAATTATTAAATGTTGAATATTAAAAATATATTTTTTATTATTTTATGATATTATGCTATTTCTAATTTTAAAAGTTTTTAAGTAATATTTTTATATATTTTCAAAAAAATTAAAAATTAATCAATTAAATCAATTGAACTAAAAATTGACTAACTAATCAATTCAATCTTCAATCCAATTATAAAAACACTGATCTCATATTTGTCTGTATGGTCTGAGATTTAAAAAAAAAACACTTTCATTGCAAATTCACTTTTCATGAATTTGGATAATTCCTCACACATAAATATATACTAAAAATTACTCCATTCGTTCCAAATTAGATGTCGTTTTAGGAAGAAATTTTTGTCTCATAATACATGATATTTTACAATTATCTATGAACATTAATTAATTTTTTCTAATTTTACTTTTTATTTCTTTCATAATATTTTTTTGTAGAGTGCATAATAGTTTATGAAAATAATTAATTAAGGGTAACATAGTCTTTTATTTATGTAATAACATTTATTAGATATAATCTTTAATATATGTGTAAAAATCTTAAACAACATTGATACTACCTAATCAACAAATAGCTAGGCCCAATACCATATAAGGCCCAGCTCGACCAACATTCCAACCCATAGAATTGGCCTCGCCCATTACAAGGGGCTAACCAGCTAGCGCGACTTGCCTGCAAGAGAATACTCGTACATAAGTCTAGGCAAACAATAATCACCAACTCTCATCAATAGTAGAAAATTTATCACTACATAAAGAACCCCAAGTATTTTTCATACTCACTAAAATCTTCACACTTCATACTAGCAACTAGGCCTCACTAACTTAATCATCGAAGTGGATTCACTATCAATGACTGGGCTCCCCCTAACTTTGTTCATCTTGCAAGCTATCATGACTGAACTAACTTCCTGACTCTCTAGAGCCGAATCGAGCTGATTACTTAGATAGTTAGCTCAGACATCATTGGTGCAGTGAGCGTGGACCGATACAATATACCTCTCAAACTTCAATCATGACTTCCCCCAACGACCCTAAAACCCCTCAAACCAAGCACTAACACCATATCCTAGAAAACATTACCACCCGAGAGCTCCCTACGTTTGCTCCTCTTGTGGCAGCGGAGCACCAAACATTTGCCTCCACATAAACACCAATCTATGATCCTTAGGTCGCCAATAGGCTTGCAGTCGCCTATGCAGACTTCATAACAACACTAAAATGCCTCAAGTAAGCCTTATTATAGAGAGAACCCCAGCTTCCCCCAACAACTATAGCCACTAAGCCAAGACAGACCCTACCTCTACCTACGCCCCCTGAATGCATTAAAAACTTGGCATCGGGTGAATACAATCATAGGCACTTAGAAACATATGACATTAAAAAGTCTTCATATAAACCAGTTGAAAGTCGAGTCGCATAGATAACGAATACTTACTGGGACGAGGATATCCTATAGAAAAAAGTCATAAAAGCCATTAAACAGGCTTAGGGCAAAGAGCATTTTGCCCTCGACTACCACACCCATGACCATAACTCCCAGGCTATAGAAGTAAGTGTCAAGCCCATGCCTTACAAGTTTAAGTTATAACCGATTAACAATTATGATGGCACAACCGATCCTTGGAGTCACCTGTATAAGTTTTGATCTTGGATGGAACTATGCAATTGCTCGAATGCCTTACTATGCAAAATTATCCCTACCACTTTAGAAGGAGTCGCTTAGGAGTGGTACCAAGATTTGTCCCATGGCTTCATTCACAGTTTTGCTCAACTTGCTTGGTGTTTCACAATCAAATTTGTATCAGTTATCCCATGGGTGAAAATATCCTCGACTTGCATGAGGTATAAGAGAAAAAAAAGAATCATTGTAAGATTATTTGGCTAAGTTCAACAAGGTAGCCATATAGATAAACAACCTTAATCACGAGGTAGTAATAAAATGACATGATCTGGAACTACAGGAATCGGGGACTCTTCGACTCTCTCAGTGTTGATCCACCGAAGAACTTTTATGAGTTTATGGAAAGAAGTAATAGGTTCATTCGCTTAGATGACAACTTGCAAACTTATTCTCATGGGCCACATAAGAAAAGAGACGAGCGGGGCTGAAAGTAAAGGGGGAGAGAAGTCGAGCCAGACAAGAGGGATCGAGCTTAAGCCCTACTGACATTTGAGGCAGTTTAGTCTGATATTACACACCCCTTATAGTCAGCAAAAGAGATGTCCTTTATTGGATCAATAAATTTGGTGAAAGAATTCACTACCCCCAACCACTAAAAAGCTCAACCACTTGAAACAAGGATAAATATTGCAGCTTTCATAAAGATAATAGATATGACACAGAAGAATGTAGAGACCTAAAGGCTAGCCCAACAGGATAAGCTCTTTTAGTTCAGAAAGAAAGTTACCCCAAAAGATGATAGACATGAACCCCAATAGGATTCCCACAAACAAAGACAAGAGCCCCATGTTCAACAGTATGTCGAGGTTATTGATGTCATAGTCAAGGGAACCACATGAGGGGATAGCTTCGTTGGTAGAAAAAAGACATATCCAAGAAATATACTTGATAAATAGCAAGGAAAAAACAACCAAGCCAATGTTTAGCCTCGTCACATTCTTTACAACTGATGATAACAGAAAGTTGAAAACCTCATATGCAAATGCACTTGTGATTCAAGGCCAAATTGAAAAATATTTGATCAAACGCATCCTAGTTAACGATGGCAGCTCAGTAAATATGATGACCTCAATGACCTTCAAAGCACTCGAGCTCGACCTGAAAAAGTTACGCCCAGTCTAAACCCCTTTAGCAGGCCTAAGAAGAACCATGGTTGAAGTGATGGGCTCCATCAAGTTGGACATAGAGCTAGGGGACATAGAGATTACTAAAAATTTCAAAGCCATGAGGATGGTGGTGGATATCCCTTTCCCATACAATGCCATCATCGGTAGACATATCCTCTATGATATAATGGACTACTCTTGTATTTGGTACCTAACTATGAAGATCCTCATTGAATGCGGAGGGGAGGGAGGCAATTGTCAAAGGAGATCAGAAAATCGCTAGGGAAACCTACACGACCATTCTTAAAGAAGTGAACCATGCAATGCCTTTTGAGCCCTTGGACTTCATCCTAAAGGACACCCCTAAAAGTGTCGAGCTAGTAGCTAAATTAAAGCCTCTACTAATAGGGCAAAACCAAACTTTGCATGTTGGGATAGAGCTATCCAAGCTCATTGAGATGGACATTAGCTCGACATTGAAGGAAATGTTGGAAGCCTTTGCCTGGAGCCCCTCGGACATTACAGGAATTGATCCCTCAGTCATTGTGCATGAGCTCAACGTAGATAGTTTAGTCAAACCCACAAAAAAGGAGGAGAAATCACGCACCTGAGTACTAAAAAGCCATCACCGAGGAAGTATGCAAACTACTACATGATGAGTTCATTAGAGAGATTCAATACTAGAATGGCTAACTAATGTGGTGCTAGTAAAAAAGCCTAAAGGAAAATGAAGGATGTGTGTAGACTTCATTGATCTAAATAAAAACCTCTCCAAAAGATAGCTACCCCTTGCCTAACATTGAATCAACTGGTGGATTTCACTACAGTGTATAAGCTATACAATTTTATTGATGCTTCAACAGGGTATCACTAGATTTAGATGTTTGTCTTGGATGAGGAGAAAACCAGTTTTGTTACACATGAGGGCACTTACTACTATAAGGTCATGCCCTTTGGCCTAAAAAATGCATGAGACACTTGCCAGAGGTTGGTGAATAACATGTTCAAAGATAAAATTGGCAAGACAATGGAAGCGTATGTGGATGATATGATTGTCCAAAGTCGTCGAGCTGAGGACCACACAAATGACTTGAGAAAATCCTTTAAGATATTCAATCAGTATAACATGAAGCTTAACCCAAAAAAATGAGCCTTCAAAGTCTGAGCTAGGAAGTTCCTAAGGTTTGTAATCTCTTAAAGAAGAATAGAGGCCAACCCAAAAAAAATCAGAGTAATTATCAACATGCAGCTTCTTAGAATGATCAATGAAATACAAAAACTTAATGGGAGAATCATAGCTTTGGGGAGGTTTATATCATTATAAGTTCACCTTTGCTTACCATTCTATAAGAAGCTATAAGACCTAAACAAAATTTAAGTGGGATGAAGAATGCCAAAAGGCCTTTAAAGATTTGAAAACCTTCCTCAGCTGGACCTCGCTTCTCAGCCAAATGAGACATTATTCATGTATATGGTGGCAACAAAATAAATTGTAGCCTCAGTACTAGTTAGAGATGAAAAGGGCAAGCAAAAACCTATATATTATATCAGTAGAGGCTTATAGGGCACCAACCTAAACTACCCTTTGCTAGGAATACTAGCTTATGCACTAGTCAGTTCAAAAATGAAGTTAAGGCATTACTTCAAAGCCCATTCTGTTGTAGTTCAAATGGGTCAATGCATAAGGCAAAAACCTCAAGGAAGTGGCTGAATGGGCAGTCAAGCTATGAGAATTTGACATCAGGTTTGAGCCAAGGCAAACAATAAAGGCTCAAACTCTAACAGACTTTATAGCCAAGCTGATGGCGGTAGAGAAGACACTGGGGCACAATGATGAGAAAAATGAATGGAAGCTGCATATTGATGGAGCCTCAAGTGTCGAAGGGGGCAGGAGTAGGAATAGTCTTGTAAGGCCCACACAGAATCATGGTCAAGTATGCTGTAAAGCTACAGTTTTGAGTCACAAATAGTATTACAAAATACAAAGCCTTGATCACAGGACTACAACTAGAAAAGGAAGTTGAAGTTGAAAACATCACCATTTATAGTAACTCCAGACTGTTAGTTTAATAACTCTTTAGCTAATACACCATCAGAGATGTTTCCATGGCCAGATACGCCAAGCACGCTAAATAGTGCCTGACGAATATACAAAACAAAGGGGGAAATTAGAGGATAAAGTAAATCCCATGTGATGATAATGAAGAAGTAGACTCCTTAGCAAAATTGGCAGCCTCCCCTAGACCACCCAGCACGAAGTAGTGTTGGTAGAAGAGAGAACATAACTTAATGTCCTCTAAATGATGCATATAGTTGTTATAGCGAAAAAAGATGATTGGACGAGCCCATTGGTTAAATACCTTAAATACGGGCAGCTATTGACAGAACTAACAAAAGCTTGAGCAGTTATTGACCAAGTTGCAAACTTTTTTTTGAAAAAAGATGACATTTTTTATAAAGGATCTTACAATCAACCTTGGCTCAAATGTGTCTCCCTGAAAGATGAAGATTATGTAAAGAGGAAGATCCATCAAGGCATTTTGTGGAGCCTATGAAGCTACAATAACTTTGGCTCAAAAAGCAGTATTATTCAGATACTATTGGCCTTTCATGATTAAAGATGCCCAATAGTTCGTTAAAAAGTGTAATGTTTGTCAAATGCATGCCACCATCCCTTGACAACTTGATGTAGATGATCATCTCATTGGCTCGGACTAACCTTTCTCCTAAATGAGGAATATACATTCTCAACCTTTGCCCCCAGGCAGCAAGACAAAAGAAGTTTGTGGTAGTAGCCATTGACCACTTTACCATATGGCTTAAGGTCGAGGCCCTAGCCACTATCGCCTCAGCAAGAATTCTGGACTTCCTAAAAAAGAGCATAATTTATATGTTTGGATGGCATACCTTGAATGCTCATTGTAGACAACAACAACTAATTCAAATCCTAATGTGTCGAACTAGCCATTAACCTCCAATTCACCTCAGTAGCCCATATGCAAACCAATGATATGATAGAGGTGACTAATAAAACTATGTTATAGGGACTCAAAAAAGATTGGACAATGTAGGAGGTACTTCAGTAGAACAACTTAACCACATCCTTTAGGGCTTTCTAGACCACCCCAAGAACCGTAATAGGCTAAACATCATTGTCCTTAGTGTATGGTGCCGAAGCAGTGGTACCTGTGGAGATAGGACTCCTATCATACAAAGTCCTCCATCATCAACCCGAGCAAAATGAAAAAGAGCTCCACATTAATTTAAACCTCCTAACTAGTAGAAAAGAAGATGTTGCCATCCAAATAACATCATATCAACAGAAGATGGCTCAATTTTAAGCTTGAACTCTTAAGTAAGGAGACCTTGTGCTCAACAGAATTGATAAAGCCTGAAGAGATGCAGATGTAAGCAAACTAGGCTCTAACTGAGAAGGCCCCTACATAATCCTAAAGGTAGTCGGACCAACAACATATAAGTTAGAGACCATGGAAAGTAAGCTTGTACCACGTACATGGAACATTAAAGCTCTAAAAAAAAAAAAAATTATGTGAACAACCTTTGGGGCTCTTGTGAATAGGGTCAAGTTGTGTCTCAACCTTATAACATATATCAAAGATTAAAAAATGTTTCCACTATTCTTCAGTGAACTTGTCTCCATCACACTAAGCATGGATTGAGTTAATTTGCCTCGTACATTGCAATAAAAATCTATAAAGCATGTACCAAGCTAATTTACCTCGTACATTGTGATAAAAGAATCTATGTTAGATAAAACATGTATCAAGCTAATTTACCTCGTACATTACCATATAAAAAGAGAATCCATGAATTGTATACCGAACTAATATACCTCAAATATCACAATAGAGAACTCATAAAATCTCAAACATCATAATAGAGAACTCACAAAATCTAACATGCTCAAGTTGAGCTAACCAATAACATAGCTAATAGTAATCCCTTAACAAGTTATTATATATTGCTCGAGCCAATCGATAGTATTACTTAGTTTTATTAAGTTTCTGATTATGAAATGATGATTAATGTAAGTACTCAAAAGAGGAACGGAAAAAAGACAATGTAAGGAAAAAAAGAAGAATTCGTATTACTTTGAAAATTTTTACAAACTAGAAGAACGAGCTAAAGATTACAAAAATGTTATTCTCTACTCCTTCGGCTCAGGCACATCCTCATGCTCCTCGCCCTCTTCATCCGGCATCACTGCGACAATAGAAATATCAACATCTGTCACAAAGTCAAAATTCTCACTGAGGAATGCCTTTGCTAATTCCTGCCTAATGAGCACATTGTAATTCAGACAAACCCAAGTGACCTTTCTTAGTGCTAGTCCTTGAACTTTTCTTCTTTCTTCTTCTTCAAGAGCTGAACCCTTTACTCTAGTTAGGGGACCCTAGCGGATGCTTTCTCTAGCCCAACTATTTTGACCCGTAGTAAAGCCACCTCACCTTTGGTAGAAGAAAGATTCTCCTTAGTGGCAGACAACAACTGAGGCCCTTGCTCAGCTTGCTTCAAAGTGTCTTGATGCTCTTTTGACAAAGCATCATGTGCATCCCGAACCTTTATGCGCTGGGCTTCTAACTCAGAAAAATTCAAGACTTCTTTGTCAGAAACCTTAAGGCCTTGATCTAGTACAGTAGCAATCGTTGTCGTATACAAACAACTAACTTAGCAAATGAGACAAACTCAATACCATATAAGGCCTAGCTTGACCCAACGCTTCAACTCATAGAATCAGCTTGCCCCACTAGCAAGGGACCAACAGTTAGCGTGACTTGACTTCAAGAGAACGCTCGACTTACCAAAAAACTACACAAGTCTAATCAAACAGTAATCATTAACTCCCATCAACAATAGAAAATTCATCCTTATATAAAAGACCTCAAATATATTTCATACTCATTAGAATTTTCACGCTTCATTCTCTCAACTAAGTCTCACTAACTTAATTATCAAAATGGATTTTCGGTCAAGGACCGTACTCTCTCCTGACTTTATTCGTTTTGCAAGCTATCACAACTGAACAAGAGCTGAACCGAGCTGATTACCTAAATAGTTAACTTGGACATCAAATATCGATTATGAAATAGAAAAACTATATCTCTACAACTCCGCTTGGATATCTTGCGAATAAAATTTAACTATTTTCTAACCCTGGTCGGCGGAATAAGCTTCAAATTCCGCCTGCCTTTTCATTAGTTGTGCGAGAAGAGTCGGTCCATTTGCTTCTTTATTCCCTCGCAGTGGCATCGTCCTCCAATAGGAATGATTAGCTCCATGATCTGCCTCCGGTGTCGCACCTTGCATCAGTGAGTAAACCACTGCTTGATTTTGTTTGCTACTAGTCACCAGACATCATCTCGAACCCCTTTATCATTACTTATAAAAGCAAAAATCATCTTGTTCCATAACTGCTTAAAATGTTTTGGATGAAAAGCCAGCAACGGCGGATGAACGTTGTTATGAACAGAAGAGCCCATAAGATAAAAGGGAGGGAGTATAAGTCCAGTCAGAGCGCATCTCCAACCAACCCAACAGTCCATTTTTTAGATGTTCCACGACTGGTTGTCGGTCCACAATTAGCTTCGAAGTTCGTGCACATAGGAAACCACACGTGATTCCCACTTAATCTCCGTCAACAGGCGCAATCACTAAAATCTAGGATACAAAATGCCACCAACTCTCCATTTCCCCCGGCTTTCAACTTGTACGACTTTGTTCATCCAACGGCAGAAATAGAAGCCGATCATCCAAGTTGCACCAAAAAGAGTCGCCAGATAAACTGTTGCTTAGACCCCGTGGGGCCTTTTTGGACCCACATACATTAATTCAGTAGACTACGAACTTTTCAAAGATTCAGACGTGGTCCCCTCCCCCTTAGGTGCACAATAACCGTGTGGTTATTAGATTTGTAGAATTTTCTTTTTTTTCTACCCTTGGCATTTTGCGTACGTACATTTGTTTTCATGGTTTGCTGTAACGCTGCGGAAGAGTGAATGCAAGATGGGAGCTTGTGGTTCGAGACCAAAATGGTATGTTTGTTTATCGTCAAAGAAGCAAAAGAAGAATCAGAAGGCAAGTAGCCGGCGGAGGAGGAGGAGAAGGAGGATGATGATGATGATAAGAAGGCGTGTTTCTTCCTCTCGTATTGTTGAAAAGGCTGATTTTGTCGCCCAAACAGATCGTTCTTACACTAATCCGGCTCTCCAAGGTTTTTAATTCTATCGACTAGTCCTTTAATGGGTTTTGTTTATTTTATTATAGTTTTTTTTAAAAAAATTTTTTGGCTTGTTGAACTGCAGGAAACATTGAAGCTGGGACTTGGTCTGATGCTGTTTCAGTTCTTGAATCCGAATGGGATGATGAATTCTACAGTGTCCATGAAGGTCGCTGCATCAAATTTCTTCACAAACTGTTTTTCTTTTTAGTAAATTTTTAAAGGGGTTCCGATTTCTTTGCTTTATTTCAGATGGGCTCTCCATGATTGGATCCGAAAGTGTATTGAGCGTTTCATCTCCAAGAGATTTTATTGCTGCTAATGCTGGAAATGTAGTCAAGACTCCTTCTCCTACTACTATTACAGGTATTAGTAGTGGTGTTGGAGATGTAAACGTAATGCGGCAGCAGCAGCAGGTGGTGGAGGCAAATCATTGTGGGCTTCTTCCAAATACTTGCTTGCCTTGTCTTCCTTCTTCAAGTACCCCTTCTCTTGAAAAGAGAAGATCTTTGAGTCCTACAGGCACACCAACCTCCAGGAGGAAACCTTCTCTTAAACTTTCATTTAAATGGAGAGAAGCACATGCCACTACTCCAACCTTGTGTAAGTGTTGCTATGCTTTCATTATTTACATTATGTCTACATTATTTTTAAGGTAGTTGCTTTTCAGGCTCGTGTTTCAACTTGTAACCTCATATTCTTGGACACGACTCTAGCATTAGTGAGCCAAAGCTTGTTGTTAGATGATGTTTACACTGATTTGAATTAAGGACCCCATAAGTCCTTCATCTTATTGACATATTCTATTTCTGTTTCAGTTTCACCTAAAGCACTTGTGCAAAGACCGATTGCTGGTTCCTCAGTTCCTTGCCGCCCCATTGAGAAGAAGATGCCTAATTGTTGGTCACCTATTGAGCCAAATACCTTCAAAGTTAGGGGACAGAACTATTTCAGGTCAGAGCAATTACTCTTTATGACTACTTGAAACTAATCTCATTGTTTCTTAATCCATAGTTTAAAATCAACTTCACGCTTGAAAGTTATAAGTAGTTCACTTCTGAATTTTCTATATCAAACCCAATCAATTGCATTTACATTTTTAATGTACACAATTGAGATGTGAATTAACAAAAAGAATTGAGCGAGAACAAATTTAAGCCAGCTTATATTTGCATCAGAGGGCTGATATTATCTATATCGATAGCATAAAGTCATGTAAATGGATTGCGCAAGTGCAATTAATTTTTTGTTGTTAGCTTCTACTTCTTTGTTTCTGTGGTTTTGAATTTAGTATTTCTTTCCTCTTAATGTGTTCTACAGGGATAAGAAGAAAGACCGTGCTCCAAATTGTGCTGCATTTTATCCGTTTGGTGCTGACATCTTCCCTTCTCAGAGGAAAATTCATCATATTGCTCGATTTGTGGAACTTCCTATAATGAGTTCAGCTGAGGAAGTTCCTCCTATTCTTGTTGTAAACATTCAGGTGCTTTTTTCTTTAACTTCTTTACTGCAGGTGCTTAACATAAACGTTTGATGAAAAAAATGGCGTCAAACTCTCCATGCTTGCATGAATTTAAGTATGCCTTTGCTAGATCAACGTGTTAAAATAAAGGCTGTAAATAGGTGTGATTGTTGTTAAATCAAATAGCATAATATCACAATCCTGCCAACTAAGAATTTGGAACTGTTGTTCTGATGTCCAACATTTTGATTACTTTCAATAATGATATATTAATTTTTTTCTCTGCAGATACCTTTGTATCATGCCACTATTTTTCAAAGTGAAAATGATGGAGAAGGAATGAATTTGGTTATGTATTTTAAGGTGTCTGATAGTTACTCAAAAGAGCTTCCCACTAATTTCCGAGAAAATATCAATGTAAGATGAATGTATCTTTGCCTTTGTGGATGTTTAATGTTTATTTATTACTGTCAGTTTATTTGATTAGGTCCTTCCCTGTTTTTCTTTCCATTACAGAGGTTAATTAATGATGAAGTGGAGACAATTAGAGGTTTCCCACGTGATACAATTGCATCATTTAGGGAAAGATTAAAAATTTTGGGCCGACTGGCAAATGCAGAGGATATTCAATTAAGTGCAGCAGAAAAGAAGCTTATGAATGCTTACAATGAGAAACCTGTATTATCGCGTCCTCAACATGAATTCTATATAGTAAGTTTCAAATATCTTCAGACCAATTGATGTTATATTAGTTTTCATAAATTAGCCTTAGCTAAAATACTGTGTGAGCAGTCAGGTTAGCATCAACAATTTACGCTATCTTTGGATCATGTCTTTTTGGCTACTTTGTACTGATGTACTGAATTATTTTAGCTATTTTAGTAAATTTTTCAGATATCATTTTTTTTCTCTATTTCTTCCTTTCTTATGAGTCTTATAGCAGAATCTACCACTGGAGTTAAATTTAGTACTAAATTAATCATAATATGTCGACTTGTTCTCAAGTGAAAGAAAACTACCAATTGTCTAATAAGCTGAAATATTTTGTTAATGTAACCAATAAATGATGGTATCTTGTTTCCCATGAATATAACTGGTTAACTGCAGCAAAATTTTTGGTACCACCCTACTAAAATAAATCCTGAAAAATGAATATCATCGTTTTTTACCAAGGGGCTGTCTGTCTCTCTCTCTCTCTCTTAATTGTAGTTGCTGCATCTTGGCATACCTATAACAAATCTTAAGTCCTACATGACTTTAACAGATTGGAAAAAGTGAGTCTTATTAGTTTTTTATTTTGACTTTTCTTACAGGGAGAAAACTACTTTGAGATTGATTTGGATATGCATAGATTTAGCTACATTTCTAGAAAAGGTTTTGAAGCATTCCATGATAGATTGAAGTTTTGCATCTTGGACTTTGGCCTGACAATTCAGGTAATTACGTTTATCAAGATTTCAAGCAGTGCTAATTTATAGTCTTTTGCAATTCAATATTGATGTATACCTGTCATTATTTTAACAGGGAAACAAGGCAGAGGACTTGCCTGAGCGTATGTTCTGCTGCATACGACTGAATGAAATTGACTTCGCTAAATACCAGCCATTAGGGTGTTGAAATTTCCTTTGTAAACTCTTGCTTTTAAACCAAAAAAAAAAAAAAATCCTTTGCAAACTGAGTAAGTGCTTTTATACTGAAAAGTTTAATCAATGAAATCCTACCCAAATTCTTTATTTTCCTCCTATTTTGTAACATAATTTATGGGTCTCTTCCAGTTGAAAGTAAAATCTTGTCACCTGTGATTTTGTATTTGTATGCGCTCATTTGTTTGTACAGATTCTAACTTGAGTGTAAAGATTGCCTTCAAGAAGAAAGGAAATCGAGTTGTATAAATTTCTTTATTCATTGTTTCTCGGTTTACTCTGATGCAATTTAGCTTTCTACTATTTCGAGGACATCCAGGCATTTGTGACATTATGCAAGCGGTTATTTCTGGTATTTCGCATTATATTATTCATTCCATTATACATTTTCTGTTTGTAGCCTCTAACACGGGCCTTGTGTGGGACTTGTGCAGACAGTCATCTGTTTAGACTTTTCTGGGAATGAATCATTTATCCCGGATATAAAGCATTATTGTGAGGTGTTAGAATAAGTAAAGTGCATAATTTATCATCGGTAGCATATTCTCGTGTATGCATAGTTGGAAGATGATTACCTGTATGTAACACCAGAAAGATCCCATTTCAACTTTTATCTGCATGCTCAATAGCCTTTACCTTATATGATTTTAGGGACTAATCATTATTACCCTTCAATGTTTTGTAATATGGCTTTCTGATGAATAATTTCTCTCACAATTACTGCTGATTAATAATCGTGGAGAAAAGCAGTCAAGAGTGAAAACTGAATAGAATTTGTTAGAATGTCCTTCCAAATGTTCATGGTAATAATGATTTCATGGGTCTGGCATTGTATAAGAATCTGTTCAGGTGATGACAATGCTACCAAATTAATGCAAAATAGACTGGACTCGAAGAGGTATATGAAAGAGAAAAAAAAATGTATGCTGCTGAAATTTTATACAGATGTTAACATGGTGGAAATACAAAGAAAGTGCTAGGCTGTAGATCCCACACAGCACGTGAAAATTCCGAAAATGTTGCATCTTTGATCTTTATTTTCTGACTTGGGTTGCATTGGAGCGGTTGAGGAACTGGAATTGCTTATATCCTTGATTTCCTCCAGGCATGCTTCCTCTCTACCTTTGTCAATGTTATGGAGGTATAGCTCTTGGCTTCTAGCGGTTGGTGTGCCAAAAAGTGATCCACTGAGCGCTCCATTGGCTCTCCGGTCGACGTGAATATTATCCCAGACGCGGCCAGAGGAGCCCTGCCTTCGGAAAGAAATTGATGATCTCTGCAATGTAGCAGCCATGCTGCATTCTTTCTTGCACTAATGCCGTTCTTCTCTTTCTTGGGTGGTTTCCACTTCTTAATTTGCATATGCTTCAGTTCTTTAAACTAACAAAAAGTTTTCTTGTTTGAGGGCAAAAATTTGTTGTAAGACTTTGACGAGAAAGAAGAAGGTTTATATTTAGGCAGATAATTAGCCAATAAATGGGTAGATGACGGTAATAGAATTGTGATAGGCCACACATCTAAATTATCTCTAATGCTATTTTTAGGTGTTATAACTACTTAGTTGATTCTTTGGTGTTCTCAATTTCCCTTTTTTTTTTCTTTTTTTTTTCTGGTATTGGAGTTGTTTTAGGATATTAATAATCCTTTTGTCAGTGGCCAAAACACTGAACCTAATCATACCCCTATTCATATGAGTTGGATAGAAAATTTGCTTACCAAATTCATAAATGTTTGCAACTTAAAATCGATAAGTCATAGTCTCCTATATTAATCACTACTTGTGAAAACATCAACTCTCTAATTAGTACTTCTGTTAAAATTCTTCAGTAATCAAATGCAGGATCTAGAAGTTGAGGAAAATGTAAATCCATCTCTCTGTCCTTATCCAAGATACCATCCACAAATGAACTTGCAGAAGTTGAAGATGCATCAGCATATGATCTGAAACCGTCACGTCCATCCCTGTTAAAAAACTGTCTATCATTTCCCCTACTGAACTTGCCAATGGACACACCATTCTGTGTGCAGGCTAATGACAAACTCCTGTAAGAGTCATGCTCTTGCTGCTGAAACTCCTCAGATATTACCGGATCGTTAAGAAGAAATTCACTCCATAAACAAGAAGAAGAGGGCGTTATTGAAGGCTGAGATTGTTGCTGGCAAGTATAGGATTGTGGCGAGTTTAATTGTGTGACAGTGGCAGAAGATGAAGATGAGCAAGAAGAGCTGGCGTCATTGAACAAATGTGGTTGCAGAATCTCATGGCTTTTGACTTGAAACTGATGAGGCAAAGATTCCCATGCACGGTTACTAGTACTAGTATAGGAATTGTCTTGAACTTGTTCCATGACAACAGGATTTATTATGTGGGAACCTGAAGGTTCTGTTGATGGTTCTGAAGGTCTGGACATTATATGATTAGTGTTGGTTAAGGTTTTACTGAAAGAAGCAATTTGGCTTCCGGTATTACTTGACATCCCACTGATGTTACCATAATCAGAAAGAATTTGTGAGAAAAGTTTATGGGTTACAGGATCAATGCCCATCTTGGAAAGCTTCTTCCTGAGCTTAGTATTCCAATAGTTCTTGACATCATTATCTGTTCTTCCAGGAAGCTGCTTTGCAATCAAAGACCACCTGAGTCATTTGATTTGTATTAGTAACAGAAATATCATCAAATTGAGGTTGTTAGTTAGCTGGCGGTTGGACGACAACCAGCTCAGTTTGTTATGATTTTATGGGACATTTTGTCTCACAATTTTTTCTGCAAATTAAAAATAAAGATTACCACATAAAATTTACACATCAAGCTCCCTAATTAATTATTCATGTCATAGAAATCAATAAATCAAAAAAAAAAAAAAAGGGTAAGCTTCAAGCTTTTATGATACCATGAAACAATTATATCATATCCATCGTTTATAATTTTGTTAATTTGAGTCATAATTTTTAATTAATTAGTGCATAATTATATCTGCATTAGTCATTTATATCATTAACTTAGATTGATAATAAGAAAAGCTTGGATAAAGAAATTTAGGCTGAAGAATTTGAATTTGAAATTTGAAATGCAAAATCCATTATTTAGATAGACTGATTTATGGATTTGGATATGAACTCAGAACCATGAGTTGATTTAGAACATATAATTGATGAATTTTAAATGACACATGAAAGAGATATCATTTAAAATCTTCAATATTATTTAAATGAACTTCAAATGGAATGGTAAATGAATTTTAAATACCAAATTTCAAACTCTCCATACAAACGCACCCTAAAGAGTTTTAATCCTTTCAAACCTTTATTAATCCTTCCAACCTTTTATAAACATTCAATCCATTTCATTCCATTATTAAGAGTTTTGGAACACACACAATGCTAATTAAGGAGATGATGATATGAGATGGACTCCATCACATACAATTTACAAGTTAACATTCTACTTAGTAACAGTTCATGTGTCTTGGTAACTAGTACTCCAACAAGTGAAGTTGATGCAGTATTAGCTCATTTCAAGCAAAAATGTGGGTCCACAAGTTTTGCTAGATGCACCTTAACCACAATTTTCAATAGAAAAAATAATTGGGATATAATATGACACCAACTACCAATTGCTTATTTCGTGTAGTGTTTGGTTTAATGTTTGCAATTAAACATTTAAACGTTGAGACAAAATGTTTGGTAAATGTTAATATTTAGTATTTTATTCAAAATTAATATTTAATACAATTGAATGTTAAAAACTAGTTTTTCTAGTATTTAAAATAGAAAAACTGACATTTGAATTTTTTGCTATTATTAATCTTATAATTATCATTATTTACCATTGTGCTAATTTCTATTTCATACAAAATTAATTAAAACATAAAAATAATTATTCTTTTTGTCGTTTTATTGATTGTTGGTTGTTGATCGCTAATTACTCATCATTGACCCTTATTGATAAACTAAACAGACTCTAAAATTTTCTTTTCTTTTTTGGCTATGTATAGAAGAAACCATCTTAATATGAAATAAAAGTAAGCAAATTTGGGAATTAGAACACAGGATCTAAAGCTGTTTGGTGATGAGGGAACATTGATGATCAAAGACTGCAGGGAGATTTTAGCTATAAAACAAAAGAAAAGAAGTAATAAAAATAGAAGGCAGGCAAAATGACAAGAACAGCAGGAGACAGGCAGACAGACCGACCTGCTACCTATAGCTTTATGAAGATTAATAATAAGCTCTTCTTCTTGAGGAGTGAAGTTGTCATGCTTCAGATCAGGCCTCAAGTAATTAGTCCACCTAAGCCTACAGCTTTTTCCACATCTGTTCAGCCCTGCACTCAAAAACTCAAGCCATATGCTACACTGAAATTTCTAAGCAAGAAAAAGAACATGGAACATAGTAAATCAACCTGCTTTCTTGGGCACCAAAGTCCAGTTGCCAATGCCATGATCGGATACATAAGCAAGTATCTTAGCATCTTCCTCTGGAGTCCAAAGACCTCTTTTCACATTCGATTTATCGCAGCAAGGGGATCTTCCCATGGAGAAATAATTGGTGAAGAAGAAAGAGAAGAATATGGTTTTATGTAATGGTGATGCAACTTGAGGCTTTTTAGAGATGTAAGCTAGCCAAACAAGATTGAAGAAAACGTTTAACTAGTGAAGAAGCATGAAATTTGCCCCAAATTAACAGCCATTGCGTGATTATTTTCATCCTCTCATAGAAAACGTTAATTTTGACGTCACCATGCATCGGAATATTATGCATGCCCTCCCCACATGCTTGGCTTCTAATTAACAGTTTTTACAGGTTCATTTTGAGTGAGTTCATTAGTAAGCACTTGTGCTAATATTAGTTGTTTTCTCATTGTTTGTTGCCTATAGTAGAGCATTGCATCAGGATCTGAGCATGTCATTCACCGCAGAGGTCTGATATTTAAACCTTCACGAGTTAGGTTTGGGATAGGCGTCCGCTTAGCACCCTTTTTGTTTTTTCAAGAATTTTATTTCATTCATCAAATAAGCAGGCATATTGCATGACAACTAAATATCAAAGAGGACAGTTATAATAATCCAGTGCCTCTGCTCACTAATTGCAAGTACTAACTTATCCTAGTTTTGCATTGCAGGAAATACCAACGATAGCATATGTAAAATAATGATATAAAAAAGGAAAATGGGGGAAAAATCCCGAGTTAAAAGTAGGTATTTGTAACTTCATTGTGACAATTGCGATATCACCATTCATTGCTAACACATTTTGTAAATATATCTCCCAGTAATTGTACTATGACAGCACAATATATTGCTATCTACAGCCTTTAATGTATGAACGTTCTTGCTGTAAAGAACCGAGTAAAAACTGTTAAGATGACGACTTAGGCTCACACACATTGCAGCTTTTCCTACAATGACCATTAGTCCTGTCAGAACCAACCATATAGAGCGGGTTCTTCTTACATTCACCTGCCTTTGCCCATTGACGGCAATTCTCATTCTCATCAACACAATCCTCATTTCCTGACCGCTTCAGAGATCTTTCAAAGGACCTGACATGAATCCATTTAGTTGCAGACCACTTCTCACCCTCAATAACTGGACAACTCCCATGCAAGCTATTTGGGTCGGTGGTTGCATCAGGATGAAGGCTGAAGAATAGCAAAGCATCACCTTTTTGGGGTTTCACTGAAAGCACATTCAAGATTTTATCAAGCACTATACAGGGTGAATGAAGTCTAAGATTTTATCAGGCACTACACAAGAAGAACAAAATCCAACAGTTATTGGATGATGAAATAAAAAATGCAGCATGATATGATCATGTGTCTTCCAATCTTCTGCCAAACTACAGTAAAGAGTGTGAATGCGTAGCTTTGTGTAAACTATAGCATACATGAGGTTAAACATCAAATAATATATGTTCAAGAGTTTGGAGACTACATCTCAAAAATCATACCTGCATGGCCATTTTTAGCACAGTCAGACCAGCTATCATCCTTTGGCTGGGATGTTTTTGCCTGTAGAATTCATGCAATATGTATTGGTTGGATGCAGAACAAAAAGGGGAAGTATCAAAGAATATCAAAAAATTATAGTCTCCAGAATTACCTCTGAATTGGGGAACACTGTCTCCCCACCCCTCTCAACGTTGGACAAGTACATCAATACAGTTGCAATGCGGTGGCCACCCAGCTCTTGATTAGCCTTATCATGAAAATAATCAAAATGGGGTTCATACTTCTGACCATGCTCATAGTGCAATATTTGAATGGACTCTCCATTTTCTGATC